>MU226743.1:2170807-2203351 GCA_018584345.1 Thuja plicata | reverse complement strand
AATTCTTTTTAATTAAGAATTGCTTTATTTGATGAAATTAAATTAATTTAATTGAAATTAGTTTAATTGGAAGAATTTAATTAGTAAGTTTAAATATTTGGATTTAAACTATAGGAAATTGAGTTTAATTAATTAAATAATGATAATTAATCAATTAAAGCTTGATTAATTAAATAAAATTAATTATTTAATTAATTTTGGGAATTAGATTAGATGATTTTGAGAAATGAATTTAGAAGAAGATAGATGATTAATTAATGATTAAGAAACCATTAATTAATAGATGAAAATTAGTGTTTTTAATGTAAAGTCACAAGCCTGTCCATTTTAGGGTGTCTACAACATCTAGAAAGACATATATTTAATAAAAACAACTTCCATCATTAGTATAGATAATCCATTTTCGTACATACTCTTCCCTATACTTTCTTGATTATGTTAGCTTAACTCATTTTATATGCAAATTAACATGGCATGCAGAAAGAATATAGCTTCTTACAAAAAAAACAAGGATAAAAATTCTTCTTCCTAAATGCAAATGTGAATTATAGCCTATGATAAAATCTTGGGGACGTATTTCCTTCACCCAAGGGTTTCCTAATTAAGCATTTACAAATTTTCCTGATATATTATTGCCTTGTCTAAACAATGTTGGTCCTTCAAAACTTATTTCTTAAGAGGGAAGAGAGAGATCAAGAGAAATACATATGGCAATAATTTATTTGTTCCTTACCTTTCAAGATCCTTTTTTAAGAAGTCACATGAGAGGGGAAAGAGAGAGATAATTCAACTATTATTATATATCAACTATCTATTACAACCTTATTCGCTAATGTGCCCTAATTTCTCCTTTCACACAATGATCTATGCTACCACTTTCTTTCACCTTTTGTCAAGAATAAGAGGAAAATTCATTTTCAAATTTTTAAGACACGACACCACATTTTTCACTTCTTGCCTAGGTACAAATTATTAGCCATGAAATTTAATTATTGTCAGTTCAGTCCTATAAGAATAAAAACAAGTACTACCAGAATTATTTATTTCTTCACATTAAAGGTGCAAAAGCAATTCATTTCTAAGATACCTTGAGTAGGATAAATAGAATTAAACTAGGTATTTATAAGAATATAGAGTGTACAAAATTTACACTAAAATATATTATAGGTAGGGTCAGGAGATAATATTGCCTACTACCACAATTAAGATGCAAACATCAAGTATCCTTTTATGTTTGGATTTCTAGGGATAATAATTCCATTTTACAACAAGAAGATGTCACACACAAGTCTTAATAATTCCTTAAAATTCTTATTATTATAGAAACATCCATTTAACACATCATTGATCTTAAAATGCAAAAACATAAGTAATTGATATAAGATAACTCAATCATAGAGGAACAGGTGTACCCTAGTAAGAAAATGGAACATAAATACAAGAAATATAGCGTTCATTTCCTAAGATTCAAATTTTTCTGGCATACAGATGAAAAAAAAGGAGGTAGAGATAAAATATTCAATGTTATGCATAGGTGAGCTATGAGTCCCAAAGTTCCCAGTGTGGAAACCTAGGGCTCTAATACCAAGATATCACGCCCCACCAGGGAACCTAGGAGGACAAGCCAACTAACTACTAAGAGATGTGAATATTTTTTTTAATGAAATATTACAACTAATATAAGTCCTCACAAGTTCCCTAACACTACTATTAAAGAAACATTATCTAATCTATTGATTTATCCATTAAGGCATTGATTGATTAATATAAATTTACTAATTTCTTCCTTACTTTTAACATTAAGTTACAGGGATAATCTTACCATCATTCCTAATATTTAACATGAATCTATGTGAGTTATCCTTGCTAAAATTATGTCATTATTTACAATATTCATTAAGCATTCAGGTGAGAGATAAACAATCAATAGATAAGCAATACCCTATATACTTTATTTTTCCATACACATTTGAGGTACATAGTAAACATAATCCAATATTGAATTCTATAGCTATCTTATTCATTGATTCATCAATTCATAATAATTTTTCTATGAACCTTACATCAAGACACAACACATTAAATCATAAATACATTATTTCATACTAAGTCTAAGATCATTTCTTGGATACCATAAAGTAATAGAAGATACATGAATAAATATCCTAAACAATTGTCTTTTCATATAGATAACATACAATATTTTATGTTTCCTTTTACCTAGATCTACCCATTCCCTTAAAAATTTCTTTGATTTAAATTGATATACATCATATCATCATATCTAATTATTTCCTTACAAGAGCTTATTATTACAAGAATGCACATGCATAAGTACATATTTACATATATAATAAGAAGTCTTTAGGACTAAAAATATGGAAGGAACAGAAGCTAGGAACATCCATCAGCCCACAAATAGTACCTTGATATCATAAAGATTAACCACCCAACCATGTGGATCCAAAAAAATTCCACTCCCCCGTGCTAGGAGACAGAGACCAAGGTCCACACAAGAAATTAACAACTAGGTTACTCCTAAGGTGATGATAGCCCTTCCCAAAACATAACACAACTAAAAACACAAGAAGATCACATGGACCACAAAGGACATAATCAAAATTGGTAGGAACTCTAAGCTACAAGCTAGGTGAGTGTCATCACATAGTACTCACCCCTTTGGTTATCCAGGTACTAGCCACTCTAGCCCCGGCCCCCAAGTAGGCACATGCGAAACCGAACACCTTTCATGAGGACAAGATTGTTTGATTGTGCCAGCCCAAAGTCACCTTCTCCCTCTCCCATATCTAGTCTATACTAGAACTAGAAGCATGGGCAAGAAAAAAATTAATCTTTATTAGTGTGTACTTCCCCATTCCTAGTTCATTTATTTAGGTTATCACTCAATTAAATAACTCATCAGTAGGTTATCCTGGTACTAGCCACTTAGAGCCCTGACCCCTCATTGAGAGCCACTCACCTAGTGTCCTTAGGCTCCCTACCCACACAATTATTAAAAGAACATAAGGAATCCACATCATAATATACAAGAAGCCATAACAATTCCACCACATCAAATAATTGGGTTTAGGAAAGAACTAGTTGTCCTGAATCCTCTAGATAACCTAAACCATAATTAGGTACATAGATGGATAAAAAACATCCACATTGCATTAAATGTATCAAAAAGAGATTCTCAACAACAAAATTACATCAAGTACCTCATCCCAACATATATCATAACAACCTAACATCATTGGATTAGGTTTAGGATATCATTGATTATCCCTAGTCCACCGGACACTCCTAAACCCTAATCTAGCATTCAAGATGATAGATAACACATAAGAAGACATAAACATGTACCATTCATAATTAACATCAAATTCTATACCAAACCATATAACTAGTGCCTCTAGTACCAACTCAAACCACAAAACACCATAGCAAGATCATCTTGCAGAAAACATGCTAATTCCTAAAATTTGACTATCTGAAATTTCATAAAAACTTCAAAATATAGAATCTTTATTTCAACTCCTAGGAGGCTGAAAGCACTCTCAAAAATCCTGAAATTAATACATATAATATAACTTAAAGTATACGAAATTAAGATTATGTAGCTTATAATTAAATGCTACATTTTATGTTTTTCCCTGAGGCTGAAATTAGACTGAGACCGCTAGAATGACCTACATCCTATGCATCAAAATGCACTAGATATACCACTAATAGGTAAATCTATGAACCAACAACTCAAACATCAAATTACATCATCCTTGGGTCAGTACGAAAACTGTAAACCTCATAAAAGCCCTAAAATTTACCCTAATGGAGGTTCTGTGTAGTTGGTGAAGGTCATGCACAGTTGGGGCATGGACCTGGGTAGTTGGGGAAGGTCCTATGCACTTGGGCCTACCTCCTACATAGTTGTTCATGTGGCCTATGTAGTTGGAGCACATAACTACATAGTTGGGAGAATACTATGGTTAGCAAGCACAGTGGGTTGCAGATTGACTTTGTGGGAAAAATTGGGCATGATGGGTACTTGGAAAAAAAATCAAAGGAAGGCCGAGTTGAGCTATCCCTATTTCCCTTCCAAAACACCCCTCAAACCCACCTTTCCCTCAAAATAAAATTTTCCCATTTACTGAAGTCCGAAATAAGGTGTATAAAGTCATAAACGAAAAACATAAAGTTTATCCAAAGAATAATTCCTACTCATGCCTGAAGGTTCCTAGAGGCTTCTTAGTACTTTAAAGAACATCAAAAGGAATACTAATTGGAAAACACCAGATTCCTAAACAACATACAACATATTAAAAGTTCAGACATAAATAATAATTTATATCACATATACCCCCACCAGCTTTTAAGAATTATTCCCTATCCAAATACTCATACATATAATGAAAACATTATAGCAACATAACTTCGAGAAGTTTTCTCTGATCTAGAGAAGTAAGAATAAGAAATAATACATGCACACAAAACATAGTAAATACATGTGGAGGATCTCCTTCCAGGATTGATCCTACTTGGAGTCCTGTGGAAAAACATTGAGGGAGAAGTTCCTAGATCACTCCAGCCACTTTCCAAACTTCTTTAGACTCTACAAGCACAAGGTTTCCTTTTGGATATAACCTCAAGCCTCCACCATGCTTCTACTAGTCTATAATAATGATTTCTACCCTATATCCCAATAGTGTTTCTCTGAGAAGTTTCATCCCCATTTCTCCTTTCCAAACTCCTCCCATAAGTATCTTACAAGAGTGGTTGCACGGGAAAATTCTAACAGTTGCAACCATTCAACCAAAGGTTGGTTAATAGTTTAGAGCTTTAATTAATAAATTATTCATTAGTTGCAAGATATTCCCACATAAGATACCATTCTTAATTTATTTAATTTAGTAAAGATTAATGAATATTATCTCAAACACAAGGTATTCCTATATTTAATGTCTCTTAGTTTACTTTTATTTACCTTAGCCATTAAGGAATTCATCTCAAGGTAAATATTTAATAAGTTGATAATTAATTTAGAATTTACTATATATTCATATAAGAATATTGTTACACAACTCATAAATACATATAATCATTTTGTGTGTGTGTGTGTGTGTGTGTGTGTGTGTGCACCCATATGCCTATGTGTATATATAACCATTTAAATATTATTATTATAAAAAGACATTAATTTATGAATATATTTTATAATTCTTATTATAAGGTATTTTAATTTCATATTATGTTAATTACTCCAACCAACTATTTTTCTATAGAAGATAACATTCAATCCTAGCAAAAAATTGATTACCACTCACATAAACCAATCCTCCAACAAAACCTATGGATTAATAATTACAAAATCAATTAAGGAAAAAAAATCTATCTAGATAAAAAAACAAATTACCATCATGCCAAAGAAAACATATCTAGGACCAACTCAAGAGTACCCAACCCAGGTGCAAGGGGCCATAAGAAAAGGACCAAAGGTAGGTTTATTCTTGCGAGAACTTGGTACTCTCAACATAAGAAGAACAACAATCAATGATTTTGGGGCATGCTCAGACCTGTGAAGCTAGGTGAAGTCGATGCCCAGTACCTACAAGCCTGCATGACATAGAATAAATACATGTGCATTGATATACATATAAAAGAAGACATTGTAGACAGATGATCAGGATCGATACATCTTGTGGAACTCATCCATGTGAGTAACTATGACTTCATCCCAAATCATAAAAAAACATTATGTATATATACATACATAAATAATGTAGCATTATCACAATGAGGGTTAGAATCTTGAGCATTGGGTTAGTCTATAATTGATACTAATAAATCAACATAATGATGATAAATATCCTAAATCATTATGTGAGATAAAAGATTGATCAAAAGTACCCTTAATAGAAGAAAGTATAAATAACCACCTATATATACCCATCAAGTACATATCATATAACATCCTAAATGTATTCAGAAAGGTCTTGAAGGTATTCAATACATACATGGAGATAAACACATACACAAATGATGCATTTAGATAGTATGTCTGATACTAGAACTTTGAGGTACTATCTCATAAAAGTATTATAAACAAACTATAGGAATAGATTAAACAAGTATTAAGTTTTAAGAAAACATCGAAAGATCTTACTTTATTCAAAAGTAGAAAACTTGTATTAGGGTTAGAGGGGTATTACACTAATCCTAAATGATAAATGATGTGGAGAAGGGGTAGGATTATTTTAGAAAAGACCTAAAAAATTACTTGGAAAGGCTTTGGGGTCATAATTCATGAGTCTTCCTTTATAAACCACTCTCATTCCTAGTAGCCTTCCTAATAGGTAGTTTGGCCCATAACTTTTGAATCAGAAGTGACCTTTATAATATAAGAACAAATTTGGATACCCATTTGGTCCTTACAAAACATAGTTCAAAATTATATATGGTTCCTTTGTATAGACAAGTCCAAATAATGGGTTTTACTATTTGAGCTAGGCTTAATAAGGCTTATAGGCTTATGAAAACTTAAGTGATGTAATGCCTCACCTGTGAACCCTAGATAATTTAGCCTAAACAAGATACAGAGTTCATTGAATGATTTTTTTAAATTTTACAGACGCAAATGTTGAAGCAAGAACAACAAAGATAAATGTAAAGGTAATGTGAACAAGCACAATTAACAATCTCAAGGGTTCCATAATGTAGATTTACTTTTAAGTTGATTAATCTACAAAGAACAACTATAAGTAACTAACATGAGAAGATACATTAAATAAAATTGTAAGATACATCTCATATCAAGATCACATATAGAGTTGATGCCCAAGGTATACATAATCAGTCAGCATCCACTGCACAAGTCATAGGGTATGAAAAAATGAATAACAATACATCACACCTCCAAGATAGATATCAACCAAATACAAATAGATACAATATGCATCTCATGATAATGAATAGGTTTCCAGAATAATATGAATATAGAACTGCATCAAGGATAGTCTAAGCACCTAGACATAAATGCCAGATTTCATTGGTAAATAGAATCACTACCACCTGACCACATGGAACTCAAAGTTCCACTCCCACCATTCTGAGGAGATAAAATCAGGGCCACACACTTGGGAGTACAACAAGAAGGAATGATGTAAGGATATATAAACCAAAAAAATGAGTATGAACAAGAAGATCGTAGAAGATCACTATAACAATAAGGTTCTATACATTACCAGAGGCACCCGACACATGTAGGAAACCTATGATGCATATAGGGAAGTGTTTCCACATAATCATGCTAGATCCTTACACCTCTTAGGTGGAGAAGAATCATCTCCCACTCCCATCCTTAGCCTATACTAGCACTCAATGCATGGGTGATGCATACAATTTTCTTACTAATATTAACCTAGTATTTTTTAAGTTACTTACAATGAGTTTTATTGGTAAGCCACTTGCGGGCCCCAATCTCCATTGTAAGCCACTTCCCTCCTATGCACCTAGTTACCCTACCCTAGGCTCATGGACTAAATAAATAGCATAATGGTAGAGTATCACTCAAATCTAGTTCCTACCCATACAGGAACATATTGCTTCTCATATATTCATACCATCATAAGGCCAAAAGTCTTGTATACATCGAAACATCAAGAACCTAATACTGAAACCATGGTTGGGAAATCACAAATCATGACCAAAGCAACTCACAAGATGCATTAAATAGATACGCACATAAGCATTCACATAGTAGATATAACTCCCCCTAAGCCTCTATAACAACAACCCTAAAATTCAAGGAGGATGTTCAAAATATTTCTAATCTTGAAAAGGAGGTGGCGGGCACCCTTGGGGACCTGGCCTAGTCTTGGTTCCCTGTGTCTCTTTCTTTTGGTTTTTTTTCTATTTGTTGGTTGTGCTCGTCGCTGGTTTTGTGGTGCTAGGTGTTTGCTGGTTTTTGGAAGTGTTTTGTCTAGGGTGCTCTTTTTTCTTATCTTAATGTAACCTATCTGTAAATGGATTTGGGTCCCTTCAAAACCTATTTCTCTGTTAATTGAAAACAATCCTAAAATTCAACCTAGTCCATCCCAAAAAACACACACTCAATACTAGAGAAAAATCCACAATTCAAACAGGTACTTGATTAATTAATTAATTTAAGCTTAACCAAATACACAATGAGACCATAATCATATTGAATTGATAACTAGAGTTGATTAAATCCAAAAATAAATCCCACTAATTAAATATATTTAATCATTAAAAATATTAGAGGAAAGAAAGAAAAAACACGTCATTAAATTATTATTAATAAATAGGAATCCTTCTACCTTCTCAAAAGGTAATTAGAACCATTAAACAAGGGATTTTTCTATGGTTGGAATGTTGTTTCTTAGTTAGGGAACAATCACAATTGGTAGAATAGTACACCTAATCAGGTTGTTCAATCAGTTTAGAGTTCACATCAAAATGCTAGAAGAGGTAGCTTTCAGCAGTCTAGCACACCTTCTAGGGGGAGGAATTTCAGTATGGGAAGAGATTATTTCTCTTCTGGATAGTACAGTCAGATTGTGGCCAATTTCCCTTAGTGTTTGACATAGTTCTTAGGATAGAGGATGACATCTTCTGAGCCTATAATTGGGGATGTTGGTAAATCCCATAGGGCATTTGCAGTCATTGATCACCATCAGACTGAGTACCATGCCACTGTGACGGGTCC
The DNA here is from genome assembly GCA_018584345.1 of Thuja plicata. Taxonomy (NCBI): domain Eukaryota; kingdom Viridiplantae; phylum Streptophyta; class Pinopsida; order Cupressales; family Cupressaceae; genus Thuja; species Thuja plicata. The sequence continues at coordinate 2,194,626 of MU226743.1, read as the reverse complement.
TGTGAATAGACGACCTACAACTTAATTTTTCATTCCTTTAGAAAGGAATGATCCTTAGTGTTTGAACCAAAAGGCAAGGAAAGGTCCTATGGGATCTGCATGTTGAGTCTTATATGATTCTGTAGGATTCTTTGAGTTTGATGGATTCATATCCCTATTTTTGTTCTATGCTTCCAGGAGCAAGCCTAATTTTAGGAGGGGGTGTAATACCCATGCTATAGTTTTCTTTTCAATGTTGGATGAAAAAATATTTTAGGCACTTCTCATGTGTGCGTTGGTTGTTTTAGTGATTCTTTGGGATATTGATGTACGACATTACGTTATGATTTGATATTTTATGATTGAGTGGATAGTTGTGTGATATATTGTGTTTATAGTTAGATTTATGGTTATTTTGTGATGGTTATTTATGTTATGATTTCATTAGTATTATGGTTTCATTATGAATTTGGTTTAGCTTAAATTAATTAATTAATCAAATTCTTATTTGAATTGTAGTTTTTGCTCTGGTATTGAGTATTTTTTTCAGGATGTAGTAGGTTGAATTTTAGGATTGTTGTTCCAGAGGCTTGGGGAAGTTATAACTGGTATGTGAATGCCTATGTCTGTATCTATTTCATGTGTCTTATGAGTTTCTTTGGTCACAATTTGTGACTCCCCAACCTTGGTTTCAATATTAGGTTCTTGATGTTTTGATGTATAGGAGATTTTTGGCTTTATGATGATTATGGATATATGAGAACCAATATGTTCCTATATGGGAAGGAACCAGATTTGAGAGATACTCTACTATTGGTTGTATTTTTATGTTGCAATAAAAACAACAATAACCTCTTCCTTTTATGAGTATTTTATAGAGGATCCATCTCCAAATATTTGTTCATGCAAGAAAAGGACCAACTAACAAGAACTCTTTTAATACGTCTACTCTTTAGGTCCTACTACACCAAGGGGAAGATACCCTATAATACCTTATGATATATCTAATATGGTACTATCAAGCAGTAATCTCACAATGACTCAACATAACTTGGAGATACTAGATAACTGGATAATTACCCATTGAACATCAATCATGAAATGGAGCATGAGATAGGAATTTGCAACAAACTTACACAAATGTAGACTTAATGGATTTTAAATGTTTGTTTATAGGAAAAAAATAGCCAATGTGCAACTAGATATACAATAATACAGAACTTATCAGCTTTAGATCACTTCTTTATCCATTGGGTTATATTCTGACCCAGATACAGTATACTGAAATCAATATTCACCAAAGATTTTAGATCATAATACAACTTATCCCAAATATCTACTACTAATAGAATCCTAGCATGTGTCAAATGAATTTATGCATTAATTAGAGCCTAATTTAATGTGATCCTAGATTAGAACTCTGAAATAAGTCCATAAACACAGAGAAAACTATGCTAATGAATCAGAAAATTCATAACTCACAAGACACATAACACAGGAGAGATTGGAATCTGGATCTTTGTATCAATTCAGAAAATATTATTCTAGTATACAAAAATTACTCATAGATAACCTCTTCAATAACCTGCAAAATATCTCTCAACTTTATTTCTAATTTCATACACTATCTAGTACAAATTATACTATCTTTCCCCTCTTGACTGAAAACTTTACAAATTATTTACAATACAAATTTTCCAGCCCTTTCCAATGATCTTGGGAATCCTTTTTATAGAATAGGATTGCAACAAGCTACGAATCATTTGGAATAAGGACAAAAAAATGACTTAGTAAAAAGACAAAATAGCTAATGAAGTGATAACCACTTTTTACAATAGATATTTAATATATTTTGTCTCTTGACCGCATTGTACTTGTAACTACTTCAAAGTTGTTTAGAAGCAGCCACCTGGAGTCTGTTGTGCTTGATATTGGTGATGCAGGATCTTCATCTTTACCGGTATCATCCAATCTATTGGGCCTCATTGTCCACTTGCATGTTGTCACCTTTTCCTGGATCAACTATAGTGTACTTGTCCTTCGAAGAGGCATACACCTCATCACTCAGCCAGGTGAAGTTGATGACTTCATCTTTTCTGATGTTAATCTCTTTCTAGTTGAGACTTGACTTCTCAATTTATTCTGACCAAAATTCAAAAAATGCTCTGGATTTACCGACTATCCCAACAGTTTGAACAAACAATAATGTGCTTTCCAGAGTAATTATGCTATTGGTTCTTATGGCCAATGCCTCATTCATCTACTTGTACCATAGTGCTTCATCTTTTATACCCCCAGTCTTCTTAAAAGGATTGGGAAACATCACATACATGTCCTTTGAATATTCCCTTTTTAGATCTATTACCTTTCTTATGACGATGCTCCTTCTTATATCCATGTCCATCAGCAATTTGACACATTTATAAGTACCAGTTAAGATAATGTCAGCATTGTTTTCTTCTTTGCATGTGGTGTGAAATAATCTCAATTCTCCTCTCTTTTCCTTTCATCTGTTCACCATTTGATCCAAAATTTCCTTATCTGCATTGTATTCATTCAATATATTGACAATTTTCTTCCCCTGTGAATAAATAGAAGTAGCAACTAATTCATGGGTGTAATGCCTGAGGGTGTTATGTATTTTGTCAGCATATTTTTGCTTCACCCATGCCTCTTCTTCCTTTAAAGATGTAGATTATTCAACCCACTCCTTCTTTGATTTCTCCAGCTTATTTCTTTCAGTAATCAATCTTGCTTTCTCTTATTCCAGTTCTTCTTGTGTGGTAGGCTTTGATGGTACATGGGAAGGAGGGTAAGTTATGATCAGGCTTGATGAGGATGGTTAGTGAGGATCTTGTGTAATCATCCTCTAAGGTACAAACTGAACTATTTGCTTACCCTCAAGGAAGGCAATCCTCTTGTCCTTTTCAATAGATTTGATCTTCTCATCATTATAATCCTTCATGAAAACCTCATACTTTTTTGTCAGGCTCTTGAATGCATCTTCTTGTTTCTCAGCTACCTTTAAGCTTAATTTTTATGCTTTCACAGTGAGGTTAGATGCTTCCACCCCTGAGGTATCTGACACTCTTCTTACTATGAGGCTACTTGTATGCTCTACCTGATCATCCTTATCACTTTTCTTTTTATCTTTCCTTTTTAGAGACCATATTGCTAGTGCTACATGATCTTCACTAAATTTGGCACCAATTGATGTCCCACTGGTGTGCACTAGTTTAGCCTCTTTTCTTATAACATCAAATATAATGACGTTAACAAGATCCCATTGAGGCAAGATAAGGAATCCTTCTTTCTTTACTAACTCCGTGCCTTCTTTAGGGGTTATCTTATCAAATTTGGCCATCATCTCCTATTTCTCTTCTTTTTCAATGTCTTCCTTGTTCTTGTCAGGTTGACCTTCTTGCAACTTTTGACACTTTTCTTTGAAATCATCAATGTGAACTCTCCATAGTAATTGGATGAATGCCCTATCCTTAACAAATTTATCATCAGATAAAAATTCATCTCTAGCCTATTTGGTTATAGGATCCATCTCCTTTCTAGAAAAATCTACTACTGTGAGATCTAATGAGGCATGCTCGGGTGCCTTTGGCACTCCCTCTGGCAACTCTTGGGAGGTGAAAAAATATGTCTAGTATTTCCCATCCTTAACAATTGCTCAAAAATGCTTTGGTCATCCATATGCAAAGGAGACTACAAAAGGGAATAAATATCACCCTATTGTTTCTCTTTTTCCTCTACCCTCTGCCTTTTTGGGGATGGCAAATTCTTTGCACTGGTATCCATTGGCCTTTTTCCATTTTGTTTAGATGTCTTTTCCTCTCTGAGTAAAATTGTGTTGTAAACCCTTCGCTGGTATACTACATACCTCCCCAGTGGGACATCCCTTGCTTTTGACATCGTACTCAGAATAGATTTGGCCTTTTCTGGCTCTACTTCCATCACTTTCTTTTTCTTCTGATCTAGGGCTTGCATTATGTCCTCAAACATGTTCATCAGAGATTCTATTTTCTTTCCCTAGGATGTAAATGCCTTTAGGGGATCATATGATCTATCAAAATTGTGGATAAAATCTAAAGATTTCTTATAAGCTAACCAATTTTCCTTCTTAATTTCTTGCTCCATTAGATCAAACTCATTTCTAAATATATTTTCTTGGAAGTTGAATTGATGATGTAATACCAAGCATTTGGTTCTTTTTCTGATAATGTCAATGATGAAACCTTAATTATCTGAACACCTCACTAGTGAAGTTTCTAACTAGTATGGTTGTAAGTACTTACCAAACTGGGTCCATCCCCCCTTTGTAATGATAAAATGATGGACTCTGGTGAGGGTAGGGAAAATGCTACCTTTCATTTTACCACTTAAGGCTTCCTCTTGCAATCCAACTTACTACCTGAGAATCTTTGCTAGACCCATTTTTAGTGGCACTCTGTAAGGGAGGACATTTGGAGTTCCCCTGAATCCATAAACCCTAATGACTGTTGAAATAGGGTATAAAATAAAATCACCCCAATTGTGGACAATTTTCAATTCTAGAGCATACTCCAATGGTCTCAAGAGTCTCAATACATCTGCATTAATTCTTGGGTTTTCCTTACATAATAATTCTCCAAGCCTAGATGCAAAAGATCTGTCAAAATTTATGCAACTGGCCTCTTTCCTGTCCAAAGACAAGTAAACACTCCACAACTGAACATGCATATCGTCACCATTCTAAAAATTGGTGAGGTCCATTTCTTCTTCAAAGTAATCAAAATTATTAAACAAAATCATATGCATCATCAAGGAGTACCACCCCATTGGCCTAACTATCTTCTTATCCTTAGTACCTATCAAACCCTGGTGCATAAATACATCAATGTAGGTAGCATAATAAAAAATAACTGATAGGTGGGGATGTAAAATCTAAACAACCATAAGCATGAAATGGATAGGCATCATTGTTTCCTCATCTTCTCCTATCACATGGCACAAGGCACTATACATTCCCCTAGCCTTGCTATTAAAATAGTCTAGTTTAAAAGCCTCTGGTGTATTTGGGCCTACTACAATCAGACCTCCTATCTTATTAAAATATCCTTTCAAGGCCTCATTCCTATAGTATTCTATCTGAGTCTGATATACCTCTTTGAAATGTTCAAAATCAATATCATCCATTTGAACTGTGAGGTCACTTAAATTGAAGACCTTTCTGATCTTAATGGCTATGACAGTCAACAGTACATTCCCCTTTGTATCTCTCAAGACCCTGGATACTCTGTCATATGTGTTGGTTATTAGAATTAATAGGTCTGTATCCATGAACACTCTAGGAACTATCAACTTGCCCACATCTAGATCCCATATATTGCAATCTGGGGAAGGAGCATTCCTTTGGCTATAAGAAATTTTGAACAAATTTAAACTACTTGTGCTAATCTTGGCATCTTTATCCCATCCACCCATATCATACAATCCCTCCCCGACTCTAAAATGAGGATGTACTAGAACAATTCTTATAATCTGGGTAGAATCATTTGTAGACCCACTCAATTGTTGTATAAGGTCATCTCATACATTTCTATCTTTTTACTCTACAATGCCAGAGAATTCAATCCTTGGGGCCATTTCCCAAATCTTGTGTTTCTTATGGGAATGATTATCAAATTATATTAACAATTCTGTAACTTTGTCAGAATTCCAAACCCTACTGAAAGCATGAATTTGTATTGTATCATAGAAGACTTACCCATTTTGTAATTTGTCACACAAATCTCAATATCGCTGCAATTTTGATCTTCTCTTGAATGACTTCAATGATTATGAAAGCTTCGAGCTTAAGCAATGAATTATATGGCTTCAATCAAATTAGTCTTTTGCATTGAATTCAACTGAAGTGGCCACACACTCTACAATCAATTCGTCTAGTTTGAAACTCACAGCTTAACGGTTCACTGATGACCAATTTGAGAACTTTGAATTTGGATCATAGATCTTCAACATCATCTCCTTCACCGGGTGACTCTCATTACTTCCTGAAAACAACTATTCATTTGGGACACATTTCAGCATGACTTGATCACTTCAATGATAAATCTTGTGCATCTTCTCCATAAGCGATCAAGTCAACCGTCAGATCTATCTTAACCTAGCCACAAGTTATTTTACCTTGATGTTACTAACTACAGATGCAACTTATCAACTTGGACACGCGTCAATGCCACTTAATGGCTTAGACACTAGATCTCCTGCATCTTTCCTTTAATTCATCAAGCAAGCCGTCTGATCTTTCTAAAACTACACCTTCTTTAACTCATCTCTACATTGTACATGGCCCCCCTCTGCCACGCATCACCATGACTTAATCGCTTATCCTTTAGATGTTGATCACTTTTCCTTTAAGTGATTAAGTCAACTGCCAGATGATTTTGCACTTGCTTTTCCTTTAATTCCTTCTTTATGACCTCAGTCGGACCCACTAGGACACGTAGTGTCATAGCTTAATTGCTTAAGTGATAGATCACATTTACTTTATTGTTAAGAAATCAAGTCAGCCATTAGATCTTATTTGGATTGTCAACCCTTTAACATGCGATCATCTTTACTGATAATGGAATACATTTCATCATCAGGATATGTGGCATCATGGGTTAATGACTTAATTGATAGATCTTGCACATCTTTGGGATAAGCAATTAAGTCATCTGTTAGATCAAAAGGAATCTATCTGCACTTTAATCAACAACCATTCACAATATCCGGGCCCACCAATTGCCACATGTCGTCACCACTTAATGGCTTACACTTTAGATGGTGTGCATCTTAGCCATAAGCAATCAAGTCAATCGTCAAATCTGTTCATGCTTTAATCTCCATCAAACTACTTGCAATAGGGCCTACGTCACTCCAAAGACACGCATCGCTCAGACTTAATCGCTTATAGGATAGATGTTGATCATTTTGAGATTAAGCAAATAAGTCAACCATTCAATGAAATAGGATCTACTCACTATTTAACAAAAGCCTTTTCTTACTGTTGGACCCACCAAAGACACATGACACTATGCCTTAATGGCTTATGAGATAGATGGTGTGCACCTTGGGAATAAGATATTAAGTGGGCCATTAGATCAAAACACATTAGCTCGACAAATAGTGGTTTTAATAAAGCACTTTCAGACTTTAGACTTAGTGATAATAAGGGACCACAACATTAGGATACTCACAAAACTATTGAACGCAAACATTTTAAATGAACACATGCAATATACATAACTTAAGTGGCAAAAAGGTAATGCAAAATTAGAAACCACTTCGACGCTTAGGGTTTTAGAACCAAATTTTACACTTAGAAGCATGGAAGCAAGGGTTTCAAGAATGTATATAAGACCCTTTTGCAAACACAGACCAATGACTTATTTCTTTGAATTTTTTTTAACCGGACCTAACAGTGGCTCTTTCTGGGGATGGATACCTCCTGTAGGTATTGTAAGGATTCAGAATCTTGGGGGGAGTAGACCAATCTACTAGAAAAATAAAATACTCACACGACAGAAAAGAAAACTAAACTAAGATAATAAAAAAAAACACTTGAAGAAACACACTATATACACAATCCTATTGTTAATGGATAATTAGAATTCAAGAGAAGTATAACTTCAAGAATTGTCCATGAACTGGCAGTTCTAAAATGATTCCAGTAAGATCTTTTAATAAATATGAATTTTTCCCATACCTTTCATGGACAATATAAGACCCCAGCCAAATTGGTTCAAATTTTCCATGCTTTCCTTTGTCTTCCAATCTGGCATTCCACATGAGAAAATAATCTCCCACATCAAACTATCTTGAGAATGCCTTGTTATCATACAAGTTCTTCACCTACAATTGAAGCTTAGAATTCTTCATAGAAGCATCCCTCTTGGCTTCATCTGATTCCACTAGGTCATCAATTCTCAATTGCATGTCATTATCAATATCATCATCATAGATTTGAACAAACTTGTACATCTGCATCAGATTATTTAGGGGCAGTCTTGCTTGGATCCCATAGACTAGATCAAAAGGTTCACATCCTATGGCTTTTTCATATGTCACCCTATCTTCCCAGATAACCTTTGTCAACTTTGAGTCCCATGCCTTCTTGTTTGTATCCCTAACTCTCTTAATAATCTTAAGGAGGATTTTGTTAGTGGACTCATCTTGGCCATTCCCCTGTGGGCTGTAAGGTGTAGATTAAGATGTCTGAATGCCATATTCAGTACAAAAATTGATATATTCCTCATATTTAAAACACATGGCATTATCTGATATTATCTTCTTTGGGCACCCAAATCTAGTAATTATGTTCTTCAATAAAAAATCAATTACTACTTTACTGGTTTCTCTCTTAGTGGGGATTGCTTCAACCCACTTAGTAAAGTAGTCAGTAGCTACAATGATCCATGAATGTCCACCATTGGACTTAGTAGCCATCTCTCCTATAAAATCAATACCCCATTGCTGAAAAGGGGCTTGAACTTCCATTGGTGTAAGAGGTACATTACCTATGAATTTTAGCTTACCAGAGAAACATTGGCAAGCATCACATTTTTTAACCAGTTGATGAGCATCTTTAAAATAGTTGGCCACTAGAATCCTACTCTTAAAATATTATGTGCAGTATTCTTGGCCATGTAATGGCCACCACACACTCCGTTGTGTATTTCTTGTAGAATCTATCAAGACATTTCAGTAAAATTCCCCCAAGGTTCCTCCATCACAGCTCATCTTTGATCAGGGAAAAATGGATTGCTTTTAACTTTAATGTCTTTTTTCTTATTCTCATCCATTCCTTGTGGATAATTCATTCTTTCCAAATAATAAATAATTTTGGTGTACCAATCACAGTGGTCAAGGTTACAAATGAAAGGTCCATGTTCTTCTTCTAGGGTATTGATGTGATTAGCATCCAAGTTTTCACTAACCATCAATTTGGCTAAACCCATCCCTCTAACCAACTTAGTGATTTGGATTTCTATATTAAACTCCTGAATACTATTGATCCATCTACATCTTTTTCTTGACACCTCTTGTTGAGTAAAGATGTCCTTAACTGCTGTTGAGGGGACATAAGATACTACCATAGCACCTATTAAATAACATCTAAAAGATTTCACAACCTTCACCAAAGCATAGGCCTGCTTCTTAGTTATATCATATTTGAGCTCTGCAGCCTATAATGATTTGCTAAAAAGGCAATAGGCTGCTCAAACCCTTCCTCATTTTTCTACAACAACACAATAGCAATAGTATGACAATATGCAAATGAAAAGATATTCATGGGCTTTGAATAATCAGGAGTTCTCAAGACAGGGGCATCTTTGATAGCTTTCTTAATCTCATGAAAATATTGGGTGGCCTCCCCATCCCATTCCATTTTAGCATCCTTCTTCAACATTTTTTAAATTGGCCTACTTTTCTCAGCAAAGTTAGTTACAAATCTTCTGAGAAAATTTACCTATCCGAAGAAGGATTGAATTCCCTTAACATTTCCTCATATGGGCACTTTATCAATAGAAGCTATCCTATCTAGGTCAATTCTAACTCCTTCCTTTGAAATAATGTGACCCAATAATTTAATTTCTGTCACTCTAAAAATGCATTTCTTGAGATTCAGAGAAATCCCAAATTCTAAGGCTCTTTCAAAAATCTTTTCCAAGTGCTCAAAATGCTGCTCTGCCTTCTTTGAATAAGTTGTGAGGTCATCTTGATAGACCTCAAGAAATTTTTGCAAGAATTCTAAGAAAGAAACATCCATGGCCCTTTGGAAATTATTCCCAGCATTCATTAAACCAAAAGGCATCCTAACATATACATATGTTCCCCATTGTGTGGTAAAAGTAGTCTTAAACTACTTTGAATCTTTGACAATAATCTTGTTATACCCAGAGAATCCACCCATCATGGACATGAGTTCACATCCAGTGAATCTCTATAGCATATTCTCCATTTTAGGGAGAGCATATTTTTCCTTTAAGGATGATATGTTCAAGTTTCTAAAATCCACACACAGCCTAATATCCCCATTCTTCTTCCTGACAGGGAGTAGATTGGAAACCCATAATCTTTCATTTTCTTCAATTCCTACTCCATCTTGGGCCTTAGGGTGGGATTTATGGGCCTTTTCTTTTGCCTAAAGGGCTTGGCATCTTCCTTGAATGGGATTTCATGTTGAAACAGCTCCTCATTATATGCCTTTAGGTCATCATATGTCCAAGAAAATACTTTTTTGTACTTCCTTAAAAGATTAGTCACATCCTCGACTTTGGGTGACATTTTTTTACCAATAAATAAATTCTTAGGAACTTTCTCTATTCCCACATTAACCTCCTCCAAAATTCAGACCTATTTACACATTTAATAGAGTATGGTCTATCCTTACTATCAAAGGCTCTTTCTAAAACAACTACTCCATTTGGGACTTTATTTGACTTCAAATGCAATATCTCTTTCCCTAAGACAATATCTTTTCCCTCAATGTTTTTCAAATACTTAGTGAAATCTATCTCTTTGTTGTCAAGACCTGCCTCACAATACAAGAATCTCAAAATATCTACATCATCATCAAATACTTGCCAACTATCCACATTGTCTGGTATTGAAGGCCTAGTCTGAATTTCTATTTCAGAAATTCCAGCAAAAGTAATGTCTTCTGGCCTTAAAGAAATGTTAGCCAACAAATCTGCCATTCTATTCTAGCTCCTATCCATCTAGTCAATACCAAATGCATCAAAACTTTCTAATTCATCCCAGACTGCATTTTGGTACTATTTCAATCTATGATTCTTGGATGCATATTTGGATTTAATCTGAGAGACTACCAATTCAAAGTCTCCAATAACTCTGATGCATTTGATTCTATGTCTTGAAGCTAATCTTAAACCTATCAATAGAGCCTCATATTCTGCCACATTATTTGTACATGTAAACAACAGAGAAAATGAAAATTTGAAGGTTTTTCTAGAGGGAGATATCAACAAAACCCCAGCACTAGCCCCACTCCCTAGAATTGGCACCATCAAAGTACATTATCCATAACTTAGTTTGTTCAAATAAATTATTTACAACTTTTGACAACAATGCAAGTTGTGATTTTCTTACAGCCTGATTTTCCTACAATTGAAACGACCCCATCTTAGTATCCAAGAAAGAGTTCATATTGTTATCATCCTGCTCCTCAATCATATGAGGAGTTCTAGTTTCCCTTGATACTTTGATGTTCTCACCATTAATGTTGAAGGTGGAAAATGACAAATCACATTGAATGCTTCCCCCCATAGATGCACTCCATTTTCTTGATAATAACATTCCATATTGAGGGGGAATGTCTACAACCAACACACTCATTGTTAGTACTTTGTCTAGGAAAGTTGCCAATTTATAATGCAAAGCCTTAATAGTGTCTATGACAGGTAATTCTTTGTAATCTGTAGCTTAGCATCTCCCATGTGGTGTGTCTACTTTCAATCCCATAGACCTCATAACTTCTACAGGCATGACAGTGTTAGATGCCCCAGAGTCAATCATGCAGCTTTTTAGCATTTTACCATTTATTAACAATGTCAAGAAAAAGGGATGAACAATTTCTACAGTAGTATTAACAATATTGGTATCCAAGTATATTTGAGGAATCTTTGATACAAGCTCATCAGATTCCTTTGCTTATTTGTCCTTAGTGTTAGACACTTTCTTATTTTTCTTTGGCCCCATAATCTTGGTAGAGCTAACACCCTTCACCCATGTCAAAGCCTTTTATTTATGCTCTCCTATCCTCATCATTTCTAGCAAAGGTACCTTAACAGTTATCTGGGACAAAAGTTTCCCCATATCCCTAGGGGTGTATTTCATATCAAAATTGTCTGATCTTTGATTTGTGTAATCCACATCTTCTGCTTGAGTAGCCATTTTTGCTTCATCTCCCTTATGTGGTTTATCCCCTTTTTTGGAATGAGGTATGGGACTCTCTGGTATTTTCAGATTTTCTTTATATACACTTGGGCCAATAGGTTTGTTGCCTTTTTTGATCAAAATTTTTGTTGTACCTGTTGACACCTTAAAATTCAAGTCATAAATACATAAAACATCAGGGAAGTATAATCTACATTTTCATTTTTTATGTAACTTCCCTATGTAAAAAATAAAAAACTATTAAAAGGGCATAAATCTTTATCATTATTCTATGTTCATAAAGTAGGCTTTTTATTCTCTTTATTGAAATAAATTTAATGCATGTATATTTGGAGATCAAGTAATTATAAAAAATAAAAAATAGTAAGGTGGTTAAGTAAAAAGGTGGCGAGATCAGGAGTTGAACACTCGACCTCTCAAGCCAACCTTTTTTCCTACCTACCTACCCTTCTACCCTCTAACCAGTTAGTCTATTTATATTCTTCGAGAGGATTTGGAAGAGGAACTAAAATTTATTTACATCTTCATGTACATGTGAAAAATCAACACAATTTCTTTTCCTATGTATTATTTACTTTATTGATTTTAGGAAAAAAAAGAGTGGGGATTGGGAGTTGAACACTCAACCTCTCGACCCGCCCTTCTTCCTATCCTAACTACCCAACCTACCCTAACCGATTGTCCTATGTTATTCCTTGAGAGCATGGGTAGAAATAAAGGGTTAAATAATTAAATTGTTTTATTTCCTTTTAATATTTTAGAAATAAATTGTTAGGATATCAATGTATTGATGTTCTCTTGTATTTATGTTTTAAAAAGGATTTCACACTTCACGAGATTTAGATTATTGTACTAATGTGATTCATTTTAATATACCCTCATGAACCCTAAAAATGAAAAGTGTATTAAAGCAAATTTATATTAGAAAAAGATTACTATGTTTTTAGGTTTTGAAATATTTTTAATTGATATCAATCTTTAATTTTCAAAAGCCTAAAATGCAATCTTGTAATCTTACCCTATTGTAATTTTGATTTTAAAATTGTAGGGTAGAATGAGCATAATTGATTACATAGTACCATATGCGATTTATTTGTAACTTTTTCATTTTAGGAAATACTCATTAATTGATTTGAAGTATATGCTTTTACTTTATTTTTTCACCTTCATCTCAATATGTGTATAGGGTTTATGTTTGAAATGTGAAACTATTTTATTACAAAGACCCTAAATGTGTTTTTATAAGGGTTATGAGATTTTGATTTGTTTTACATTAGAAAATATTTATAATCATTAGGGTTGGTATTTTTTGTATAGCTCTTGCCCTAAGTAAATTATTGTGATGCTGGGGTAATTGCTCCCTTCTTTTTAGGGTGAGTTAGAAAGCTTTTATACCCTAATGTCTTAGGAATGTTTCTATTGTGAAATTTATATTGCCTTATTTTGTGAATGGATATTTTTGAAATAAATACATTTTGGTGTGAATTTTATATTTGAACATTATATCCCTTTGTAATAATTTTAAGTATTATCATATTAATGTGATATCTTTATGTTTTGATAATTAAAGTAAATACCTTTGATTAATTGTTTAATTGGTATTTTATTTTATTTATCAAATTACATTTGTGTAAGTTATGTCATGGTGTTATTTGATGTATTGTCAATTAAGAAATCAGCAATTTTAAAGATTATATTAAACACCTAAAACATTATTAAATATAATGAGCCCTAAATTTTTAAATTATTAAAGGATTATATAATGTCGAGTGTTTTGTGTAGGAATTGAAACGTGTGGATTAATTTGCACAACACCTGAAGATATAACAAATTATATTTGTTATACGGAAAATATTTTTCCTTAAAACCATTTATATGGTTAACTTCGTAAATTTTAGGGTTAGTTGTCGAGATTAGGTTTTATGAAAGGGTATGTCCTTTCACGGGAAATTTTGAGAATTATATAAATATTGAGTCAAAATAAACTTAAACTTTAACAATGTGATTTTTCTGGGGACACAACCCAATTGGGAAACTCTCCTGAATTACAGATTTGAACCTAATGTCCAAATTCTTGAATGCGAATGACATATAAGTCCTTATGTTTTAATGTTAATATAGTTTCTTATTTTCAATTAGTTTCTTGGATTACTCTGTGAACCAGGGTATCCTAATGTATCCTTTATTTGAATCATTCATTTATGGTTAATTTATACAATTTGAATAACAGTTGCATGGTCTGAGAGCCTCTTATTGTTCCTATTGGGCTCTTAAGTTGGGTTAAAATCCATAGGACTAATTGTATGTTTTTTTAAATCTTTGTTTCAATTGAAGTCAGTAGGATGATGGTCTCACTTTACAGGAGTGAGTTACCTTAAAACCGTCTTTGTTTATACGTATAATTGGATGTAAATGACTCTATTCCGAATTCGGCATCAGGCACTATTCTTTCTTCATTTGTAATTGGTATTTTGTTCTTTCTATATTTTATACATTATATATGTTATCTTCTTTACAAAGAATTCAATTAGGTTTTAATAGTACTTTTAGGCTTTAGTTTAGATATCAAACTTTTTAGTAGTTAGGAGATGAGTTTATTATCCTCCAAGGATTGTTAACCCCTTTGGAGGAATTTCTTTTGTCTGTACACGTGTTTGTGCAATTAGAAAGAACCTTTTTTCAGGCCTACCAGCCTTGGCTCGATTGAGTCAGAATTGTAGAGGCATTTGTTTGTGCCTGTCAGTTGGCCTCAAAATGGTCCAACATTTTTGAGCACCAACAAATTGGTGACTCTGCTGGGGACGCTATCAGTGAAAGATAGTTTCAGAATATTTGGTTATTATAAAGACTCTACTGGGATTAAAGATCCAGAAAAGTTATATATTCCTCATAGAAGGTGAGGTGGCGACTCTAAAACTCAATTTCAGGAAAAGCCTATGTCAGGAAGGAGATCTCTGAAAAATAATACCTTTGTTGAATTGGAACCAATAAAGAGAAACAAAAATTCAAAGATGTTGTATGCACATCATAGTTCTGCCAGTGAAAGTGAAAATAGGAATCCATTTCCATACCCGGGATTAAGGAACGTTGATATATCTGAACACAAGGAGCGAACTTGGGAGGATGAAATTATGGATTTCAGGACACAAGGTTTAATCGCTTTGGAAAAGAAGGATGAAAGAATGATTAGGGCTTTTAAACGACAGCTAGATGAGGTTTTTGAAAGGATGGGGTTTCAGAGAGAGGATGTCGCATCACCACAAGATAAACCTAAAGTTGAAAAAATAAATTCATTGAATGAAGAAAAAACTAATAAAAATAGAAGGATTTCAAAATACCATCCTCCTCACAGGCAGAGAAATAGTGATCCTTTCAAAAACTTTCACTCTAATCCATTGTACATCACTGAAGACAATAGAAGGAGTGCACCTAATTGTAAAAATGAATCACATAAGCATAATAATAATCATTACCATGATTTCCCTTCATAGCATGGAGAAAATAAAAATTGTGTGCAAGCTGAAGGAATTAATACAAAATATAATAATTATATTGCACATCAATATATTAAGCATACAGAGTAGTTTGATAGATCCATGCGACATGATGGAGATAATAATCATAAGCAGCTTCATTCTAATGTAAACCATTGTAGATACATGATGCAACACTATGATGAGGTTATATATCAGCATAGAAATCAAATCGAAGGTGGTCAGACCGACATACAACCATATGAAGACCATTTGCAGCGTGAAGATAGAAATTATCTCAACCCTGCGTAAGGTGGTGAAACATGTGTTATGCAGCCAAATAGAAATCATACATAGCCCCAAAATAGTTTTGCGCAAAGCGCTCATGCAAATCAATGAATGCACAACATAAATCATTCTAATTTGTATGCACAGGCTGGGAATAATACATGTGAGCAGCAGCATGATGTGCATAATGTGTTTCACAAACAAGGTAACACAAATCAACTCCAGCCTGGTGGAGAACATGCACAGCCCCCTATTTACTATTTACAACATGAGAATAACAATGATTATCATTTACGTAATAGGCAGGGTGGTGAATAAGATTTGACTCTAGCGCAGGGCCAAAGGCATTACCTACAGACAAAAACATATATTGCGCAGAAATATAGAAACCATGCAAAGTTTAAAAATGATTATACGCAGCCTCATGGGGTCTCTATGCAAGGAAGAGATAGGTGTGACCAGCGTGGAGATGTAGGAGGCTAGGGTGGAGATAGGCATAGTCAGAAATATGGTGAAGGCCACATACATGCAAACAAAAACTATACTATGCAGCAGATCATTCACGCACGCCCCCAAAACTACATACATGGTGACAATAGTTTTCATTAGCTAGCAATTATTAATGCATGTGGTATTCACGTAAATACTGGAGAAGATTTTGGAGGTAAGCAGCCATACAACAATGTATACAGCCTTGAAAATGATGAGACACTTAGTCAAAAGCCCACCCACATTCAACATAAAAATTTAGATTATGATGCACAACACCATGGAGAGATAACATAGCCCTAGTATAGTTCTGTGCCAAACTATCAAGCACATCAGCAAAGTGGTAAAATACATTATCAAAATCCTAGTCTCTACGGTGAAAAATGTGACCAGCATGTTGAGGAAAATAAAAAAGGATATGCCTATGATAAAAATAATAATGAATTACATCATTACAAACATCCAAATTCACATGTGCATGAAGGGCAGAATGAAAATAATTATTATGAAGGAAGGATTCACACGAATAACAATAATGCGTAGCATGGTGAAGGTAAATATATGTTAAGTAATATTCACCAGTATGGGCACAGGGAGAATGAATATAATAATAAAAATATTCATGCCAAAAGTAATAAAGATGTTCATTTTCAACAAAATAATTATTTGTGTAATACTAATGTTGGAAGGAATAAAGATGAAAGAAAATACAATTATGATGAAAATACCAGACAATGTACATATCCAAGAAATCGTACACAAAGCCAGGGTGGTACACAAGTTTTTAATACTTATACAGATGATATAAGTGGTGAATACTTGTAGAAACGTGAAAATTACATATAGGGAAGAGGGGAAAGTTATCATATTAATACATAGCCTGGAAAAAATCCTACACAACAATATTATGCACAGCAATATGCTAAGGGCACAAATCAACAATCCACAAATCTGGGACAACAACAGTGTCAACAACATGAAGGATGGATGCAAAATCCAATGAATATGGCTCAAGAACCTCACACTGGTCAATATGGTAACTTGGAAAATCAACACCAGAGAGGTAACCCTATTCCCCAAAATCAACATTTTCAAAATAATAATAATAGAAATCTATTTGATGCCAGACTTCAAGAAGTTAATGAAAGATATAAACCATTGGATTTTTCAAATATAATATGTTGTCCTGACCCAATACCTAATAAATTAAAAACTGCTATCCCCAAGTTTACTGGCGATGGATCCCAATTAGCAGAACAACATGTCATTAATGTCAAAAATATTGTTTATGAATTCGACATTACTTATGAGGATGTGCGTATGAAAATGTTAGTCCTTTCACTCAAGGATAGTGCAGATGAATGGTATAGAAATTTGCCAGATGGATCAATTACCTGTTAGCAAAACTTTGTTGATCAGTTTATTGAAGATTTTGTGGATCACAGAGATCCATCCTTTGCAACTCATGAATTGACCAGTATAAGGAAAAATATAAATGAAACAGTGAAAGAATTTAATAAGAGGTTTAACAAGGTGTTGAATAAGATTCAAAAAGACATTCGCCTCGTTGATCCTTTTCTAATCACTTTTTATTTGACAGCCTTTGATGTTAAAATGAATTATGAGATAAGGTGTCACAATCCAACAACATTACAACAAGCTTTTAAGATCGCATTAAATATTGAAAAAAATAGAATAGTTGCAGGGAGAGTTGATAAAAGAAATGATCCTAAACTATTCAACCCTGCAGTCCCAAAAAGGAGCAATGAAGGTGATAAGATGGATGAATTAGTAAGTTTGATGAAGAATTTGCAACCAAATAAAAGTCATTTTCAGGCAGGAAGGCATGACAGAAATTTCAACAGAAATGACAGATACAGATTGCAGGACATGCCTTATCATACAGAATGGAAGGATGGGAAACCTTTGAAAAAGAAGATGGAAACTCCTGATCCACTTAAGAGGAATAACCACTTCATAGAAGGTGAACTCTAGTGTGATGTGTGCAAATTACCTCATTCACAAGAGGGATGTCTAATAGCTCACAAAATTTTAGAAGAGAATGTTTAGAGAGATGAAGATCAACCCATGATAAATGCAACATCATCAAATCCATTTTGGGCGGTAGATAGTGATGATTCTGAAGAAGATTATATGCCCAATGAGGATCATAGGAAGTTGAGATATTATCAGGAGCAGAAAATCTTTTTAGATAATGATGAGAATCCAGAAATAAGAAGGTCAACTAGAGAGGAAAGAGAAGCATATACTGTGGCAGCATTGGAAAAGGTTTGTACCAACTATCATTTGAGGAATAGAGCTATAAACTCAGACCAAGAACAAGCAGTGGGAATATTGAAAGCTTCAAACAAGAGTAGTGATGCAAAGGTTGGAAAAGTGGAACTCCCTAAAAGGCAAGTTGATTCAACACTAAGGATAAGAAAACCAATGGATAAGAAAAATAATGGTAAGCAAATTTCTAACTGTGCTTCATTTATGTCTCAAGCATTGTCTCAGGTAAAACTTTCTATCCCTCTAATGGAAATGATGAAATTAACTG
The DNA here is from genome assembly GCA_018584345.1 of Thuja plicata. Classification (NCBI taxonomy): domain Eukaryota; kingdom Viridiplantae; phylum Streptophyta; class Pinopsida; order Cupressales; family Cupressaceae; genus Thuja; species Thuja plicata. The sequence continues at coordinate 2,175,882 of MU226743.1, read as the reverse complement.
ATTGCAGGAATGAAACATTCAAAATAATAAATGATGTTGTTAGAAAGGATTCCAAAGAACAAAAGCATAATGAAGAGTTACCAGTTATTTATCTAGGAACATCTATTAGTGATGATACTACTAAAGTAGACCCTTTCTTTTTAACTTTGTTAATAAACAATAAACTAGTAAGAAATTGTATGTTAGACTCTGGAGCAGCAGTTAATATCATGCCTCATGGAGTTATGAAAGAACTAGGGATGAATGTAGATACTACTTATGGAAAGTGCTATGCTATGGATAATAGATCTATCCTAGTTATTGGAATAATGAAAAATGTTGAATTCAAGTTTCCTTCTTGTCCCGAAAAGCCTTATAATATTGATATCACTGTTGTTGTAAAAGCCTTATCTAGAAAATGGTCTAACTTGGTAAGTGGTAATGTCCAATTGGATTTATCTTATGCTTCTATCCCAGTTAATGAGAAGATTGTGAGGATTGATTGAGAACCAAGGTCTACTTATGTCATCGAAGAAATTGATCCAAGTCATGTTACATACTTTTTCCACACAGATATAGAGAACTTACAAGTAAGTATTCATAAAAATGTTGTTGAAAATACTAATCCTATTGAGTTACATGCTAAAGAAAGTAGTACTTGCATTTGGAAAAAAAAATTTGATGGATCATGTAGGAAAAGTGATAATGGAGCAGGTGTAGTTTTTGTATCCCCAAATGGGAAATCTTTTAAATATTCCTTTTTATTAGCTTTTGATTGTACTAACAACACTACAGAGTATGAAGCACTTTTACTAGCTCTTAAAATAGCAAATAAACATGGTATTAAACTTATTTTTGTTTATGGGGATTCTGAATTAGTAGTATCTCAAATTTGGGATAAGTTTGTTACTAAGAATCATAACCTAAAGAGGTACAAAAATGAATTTTGGGATTCCATAGAATGTTTTGATGCCTTTTCAATAACTTGGATAGATAGGTCAGAAAATATTCTTGCTGATTTTATGGCTAACTTAGCAGTTAGGCATAATGATATTCCTTGTGAAGATATTATACAAGTTGAAACATAATCAAGACCAGCAGTGCCTGATGACATTCAAATTTGGCAATTTTTTGAAGATGATAGAGATATCATAAAATTCCTTGCATGTGAAGAAAGGTATGAAGATCAGTTTATTGATTTGAATGCTTATGTTGAAAGAGTAGAAGGAAAGGAGACTTTATTTGGGAAAGAAGTGATTCATCTTAAGACTAATAAAATCCCAAAGGGGCTTGTGGCATTAGAAAGAATGTTTGATAATAAATATTCTAAGAATGAAATCAAGACAGAACAAAATCCTATAGAAGTAGAAAAGATAAATTTGGGAAATTAACATACTCCCAAAGAAGTCCTTATTGGTAAGAAACTGACTCCAAAAATTAAATCAAAGATTATTGGCTTTCTTAGAAAGTACAGACATGTATTTTCTTGGTCTTATGATGAGCTTAAAGCTTATAGGGAGAACTTATTCCAACATGAGATACCCCTAAAACCACATGAAAAGCCCTTTAGACAAAGGCAAAGACCCATAAACCCAACTTTGGCTCCTAAGATGAAGGAGGAACTAATAAAGATGAGAGATGTTGGCATCATAAATCCAATTAGGCACTCTACTTGGGTTTCAAATCTAGTACCTGTTAGGAAGAAAAATGGAGATATCAGACTTTGTGTAGATTTCAGGAACCTAAACATATCTTCATTAAAGGACAACTATGCATTACCTAACATGGAAGCATTATTACAAAAAATCACTGGTAATGAGTTGTTATCCATGATGGATGGGTTCTCTGGGTACAATCAGGTGAAGGTTAAAGAGGAAGTACAGTATAAAATGACATTCACCACACCATGGGGTACATACATTTATGCAAGGATGCCATTTAGACTTACGAATGCTAGGGCTACATTTTAGAGAGCCATGGATGTGGCTTTTGAGGATTTCATTGATGCTATTATGGCAATATATCAAGATGACATCATAGCTTATACCAAAAGGGTAGAAGACCATTGCAAACATTTAGAACAAATATTCAAAAGAGCCCTTGAGTATGGGATATCCTTAAACCCAAAGAAATGTCATTTTGGCGTAATTGAAGGTAAACTTCTTGGACATATCGTATCTAGAGATGGAGTGAAGATAGATCCAGAAAGAATTGAAGCAATTAATAAGATTTAGATTCTTAAAAATGCTAAGGGGATTCAATCTTTCTTTGGACAAATCAACTTTGTGAGAAGGTTTGTCTCAAATTTTTTAGAAATTGTTAAACCTATTGCAAAGATGTTAAAGAAAAATGTAGTTCTAAAATGGACAGATGAAGCCTTAGAGGCTTTTGCTAACATTAAGAAAGTAATCAAGGAAGCTCTGATTTTGAAATCCTCTGATTTCTCAAAACCTTTTCAACTATTCTCTTTTGCTTCCTTTCACACCATAGCAGCTATCCTATTACAGAAAAATGATGAAGGACATGAGCAACCAATAGCGTTCTTCAGTAAGACTTTACAAGCTTTTGAGTTAAACTATGATATACATGAGAAACAAGCTTATGCATTAGTAAAAGCAGTAAATTCATTCAGGCCTTATCTAGCTGGAGCAAAGATTGTGGCGTACGTACCTAATGCAGCAACTAAGGACATATTGAGGCAATCAGAAGTCACAGGTAAAAGATGAAAATGGATCAATCAAGTTCAAGAGTTTTATATTGAGATTCAAATCATTAAGTTAGTAAGAGGTCAAGGGTTGGCTAAACTTATGGCAGAAACAAATTTGGATGCAACCCAGATAAACCAACTAGATTAGAAGAACTCAGGAACTAGCATCGAACATTGTCCATGGTACATAGATACAGTTTACTTCTTAAAACATATGAAATGTAAACAAGGTTTAAGTGATAATCAAAAAAGAACTATAAAATTGCAAGCATCAAGGTATGTACTAATTCAGGGAGATCTGTATTGGAAAAACAATGATGGTATCCTTTTATTTTGTCTAGACACCTGTCAGGCCAATTCAGTTATAAAGGAACTACATGATGGGGTATGTGGTGGTCACTTTTCAGCTAAGACACCAGCTCATAAGATATTGAAAGCCAGGTATTATTGGCCCCATGTTTTCAAGGATTGTTATGATTATGTTAAAAAATGTGAATATTGTCAGAAGTTCTCTGGGAAACTGAAATACAATGGTGCTTTACCCCTTATCCCTTTACAAATTGAGGAACCTTTCAAAATGTGGTGAATAGACTTTATTGGGGTAATTGCAGATGCTTCGAGTGGAGGTCACATGTGCATATTGGTTGTGACAGACTACTTTACTAAATGGGTTGAAGCTATACCTACGAGACAAGCTACAAGCAAGGTGGTCATCAAGTTTTTGACAGACAACATACTTACCAGATTCGGGGTACCTTGTAAGATTCTTTGTGACAATGGCATGTGTTTTAGATCAAAGGAATTTTCATAATTTTATGAAAAATATGGCATCAACCTATCATACTCATCCTTGTATCACCCACAAGGAAACGGTCAAGCAGAATCAAGCAATAAGAATATACTAAAGATTATCAGAAGAATGTTGAGCAACAATAAAAAGGCATGGGATTCAAAGCTAAATCTAGCTTTATGGGAAGACAGAGTGATAGTGAAAAGATTGATATTTTTTTCTCCTTAGGAGTTGGTTTATGGAAAACAAGCAAGGTTACCATTGAACAATCTCCTACCAGTTTACAGGTTCATCCAGGAAGAAGAGCTTGAGGATGTAAATTTTATGGAAGATAGGTTAAGCTAGTTATCAGATCTAGATGAGATGAGAAGAATAGCACAAGAAAGGAATCTTCATCAACAACAATAGATTAAGACCCTTCATGACAAAAGAGCATCAGATAGGCCTTTCAGAAAAGGTGATTGGGTACTAAAATGGAATGCAAAAGACCAAGACAAAGGAAAACATGGTAAGTTCGAGGCATTATGGCTAGGACCCTACATGGTCATTTCAAAGGTAGTTGAGAATTCATACTATTTATAGGATATTGATGAAGTTATTCAGGAATTCCCAACTCATGGTCAGTATTTGAAACCCTTTTTCTCTTGAAAATGGGAAGTATTCTCTAACTTGTACATTATTTTATTTGTTTTAAGCATTATGATTCTCATCTTATTATGGTCTGCTTTTCCAGAGATAACTAGACTCTCGCTCCATCTAGGCATGAATGCACATCCACAATAAGAGCCACTGTTGACACCTGAAATTTCAGGTCATAAATACACAAAACATCAGGGAAGTATAATCTACATTTTCATTTTTCTATGTAATTTCCCTATGTAAAAAATAAAAAAACTATTAAAAGGGCATAAATCTTTATCATTATTCTACATTCATAAAGTAGGATTTTTAGTCCCTTTACTGAAATAAATTTAATGCATGTATATTTGAAGATCAAGTAATTATAAAAAATAAAAAATAATAAGGTGGTTAAGTAAAAAGGTGGCGATCAGGAGTTGAACACTCGACCTCTCAAGCCAACCTTTTTTCCTACCTACCTACCCTTCTACCCTCTAACCATTTAGTCTATTTATATTCTTCGAAAGGATTTGGAAGAGGAACAAATTTATTTACATCTTCATGTACATGTGAAAAATCAACACAATTTCTTTTCCTATGTATTATTTACTTTATTGATTTTAGGAAAAAAGAGATTGGGGATCGGGAGTTGAACACTTGACATCTCGACCCACCCTTCTTCCTATCCTAACTACCTGACCTACCCTAACCGATTATCCTATGTTATTCCTTGAGAGCATGGGTAGAAATAAAGGGTTAAATAATTAAATTTTTTTATTTCCTTTTAATAGTTTATAAATAAATTTTTAGGATATCAATGTATTGATGTTCTCTTGTATTTATGTTTTAAAAAGGATTTCACATTTCACGAGATTTAGATTATTGTACTAATGTGATTCATTTTAATATACCCTCATGAACCCTAAAAATGAAAAGTGTATTAAAGCAAATTTATATTAGAAAAAGATTACTATGTTTTTA
>MU226743.1:2151980-2170382 GCA_018584345.1 Thuja plicata | reverse complement strand
GTCTTAGGAATGTTTCTATTGTGAAATTTATATTGCCTTATTTTGTGAAAGGATATTTTTGAAATAAATACATTTTGGTGTGAATTTTATATTTGAACATTATATCCCTTTGTAATAATTTTAAGTACTATCATATTAATGGGATATCTTTATGTTTTCATAATTAAAGTAAATACCTTTGATTAATTATTTAATTGGTATTTTATTTTATTTTATTTATCAAATTACATTTGTGTAAGTTATGTCATGGTGTTATTTGATGTATTGTCAATTAAGAAATCGACAATTTTAAAGATTATATTAAACACCTAAAACATTATTAAATATAATGAGCCCTAAATTTTAAAATTATTAAAGGATTATCTAATGTCGGGTGTTTTGTGAAGGAATTGAAACATGTGGATTAATTTGCACAACACCTGAAGATATAACAAATTATATTTGTTAGACGGGAAATATTTTTCCTTAAAACCATTTATATGGTTAAGTTTGTAAATTTTAGGGTTAGTTGTCGGGATTAGGTTTTATGAAAGGGTATGTCCTTTCATGGAAACTTTTGAGAATTATATAAATATTGAGTCAAAATAAACTTAAACTTTAACAATGTGATTTTTCTGGGGACACAACCCAATTGGGAAACTCTCCTGAATTATAGATTTGAACCTAATGTCCAAATTCTTGAATGCGAATGACAAATAAGTCCTTATTTTTTAATGTTAATATAGTTTCTTATTTTCAATTAGTTTCTTGGATTACTCTGTGAACCAGGGTATCCTACTATATCCTTTATTTGAATCATTCATTTATGGTTAATTTATACAATTTGAATAACAGTTGCATGGTCTGAGAGCCTCTTATTGTTCCTATTGGGCTCTTAAGTTGGGTTAAAATCCATAGGACTAATTGTATAAGTTTTTTTTAAAATCTTTGCTTTAATTGAACTCAGTAGGATGATGGTCTCACTTTACAGGAGTGAGTTACCTTAAAACCGTCTCTGTTTATACATATGATTGAATGTAAATGACTCTATTCCCAATTCAGCATCAGGCATTGTTCCTTCTTCATTTGTAATTGGCATTTTGTTCTTTCTATAGTTTATACATTATATCTGTTATCTTCTTTACAAAGCATTCAATTAGGTTTTAATAGTACTTTTAGGCTTTAGTTTAGATATCAAACTTTTTAGTAGTTAGGAGATGAGGTTATTATCCTCCAAGGATTGTTAACCCCTTTGGAGGAATTTATTTTGTTTGTACACATGTTTGTGCAATTAGAAAGCACTTTTTTTAGGCCTACCAGCCTTGGCTTGATTGAGTCAAAATTGTAGAGGCATTTGTTTGTGCCTATCAGTTGGCCTCAAAATGGTCCAGCGTTTCTGAGCACCAACAGTACCTTCAGCCTATTTATCTTTTTCTTGTGGCCTTTTGGTACTATTTGGGGTATCCTTGATAAAGATACCAGCAGGTTTGCCATCTACATTTCTAACTACTCTATTTCGCAAATCATAATTACCCCTTGCTTGTGCAACCATATTTGTTGTAATCTCGGCAATTTCTTCATCAGATGGCCTTCTTAGAATAGGGGTCTCATCACATCCTTTAGAATTACATCTCATATTATAAATCTCCCAATCCTATTTTTTAGAATCATCTGGCTGATAATATGTGTTAGAAACACTGAGAGGGAGGGGGGTGAATTAGTGTTTGTCTATTTATTATATTTTAGCAACTTAAACATAAATCAAACATACATCTAATGAAGCTTAACATAAGAACTCATAACACATGATATGATTACGGGGAAACCTTGATCAGAGGAAAACCCCAGGTAGAATTAGTACCCACAAATATTGTACAAGTATAGTGAGCCTATTAAAGTTCCTTTGCCCTGTTAGAAGCAGTCTTTACAATGCAAGTACAATGACCTGGTCAAAGGTCTGACCCTATTAGGATTCTTTTACAAAACCCTGTTAAAGGTATATGGCTCACTACCTAGGCTCACTTCCCAATAAGATGAAGGCTACAACCTTCTGATAGTTTATATACACTATATCAAAAGTGAACTACTGTGATGACACTATTGTCTGATCAATTCCGTGTATGAGTGAATGCTCTTACTCTCTTAAAGAGATTTATCTCATACTGACTTCATCATAATTCTCTTCTATATATTTCTCATACATATTATTCAACACTTGTAACATAACTTTACATTATATACTTATATGTTCATACCCGAATAGACGCGACCCAAAACAAGACTTATGGTCGGCCCTAAAACATAATACACAACGCTTTCAAGCAAGTCAGATTAAGCATGTTTACAAAAATACTAAAGAAATTATTACAAACATACAATCAAAGGTGCTTGGCCGTTACATAACAAAATAATTCATGCTGATCAAAACACTAGTCAGCTTTCATGCTCTATCTTCTGGACTGCTAGTGTACTGATCTGTCTGTAACTTCTTCGTACTATCATGTCGTACCATGTGTGTTTGGAATTAGTATGTAGACATCACATAGAACATATACCCAAATGTGCATACTCCGATTCGATCTCTTGCACATGCGCTGATGTGCTGATTGTTGTATATCTATGTCTGCCCTATTTCCATACTTAGTCATTTTGTCTTCTAAGTTATCTTTGATAGAAACTTAATATGACTTTTTTTCCATGATGACAACACCAAATAAGTCATGCATCCTCTAGGAGTCAACTTTCCAACAATCTCCCCCTTTGTCATTTATGGCAATAGAGGAATGTGGCCAAGTTTCTCAAAATGACTTAATTACAAAAAATTGTATATCATTGCATCTCTTAACATATATATATATATATATATATATATATATATATATATATATATACTGCTCCCCATATATACACATTCTCTATTACTCCCCCTTTGACATTGATGACAAAGGTGTACGAAACTGTAAGTCTCTAGATACTTACTCCATGTAAACATCGGGGTACACAACTTGAAGAGATTGGATCTCTTTCTACCAGAATACCTTCATTGTATCAACTGTTTGAAGATGCGCGCATAAGGAATATGTCAGCTTCTCCATCTTCATCAAATCCATGCAGGGACCTTGATCATATGTCACAATGGTGGCATCAATCTATTTGATGTTCTCATTCAGAACTACTAGAGAAGGAGCAAGTGCATTTCTCAATTGAGTTTCTCTGACTCTTATCTTGCTGATCTCCAACTTAGCCTTTTCAATTTTGTCCAACTGACCTTGATAGACATTGTTACATATGTTCATGTCTTGGGTAGATGTCTCAACTGATTTTATAATAGTGTCCACCATGATCTTAGCCTCTTCTATCTTCTTGATATGTTCAGAGGTGAAATTCACTCTGTCCATGTAGTTAGAAATAACCTTCTTTCCCTTAGCTGCCAATTCTTTCAATATGGATTGCCCAATCTTTAAATATTTTAAGTCTAAAGTAAAATTGCTTACCAATTCATTCAATCTCTCCTTTTTATATTCATCTTCTACAATTCTAGTAGCAGAGTCTACTAGATCTGTAAAGTGAGCTTTGAAGCTTGTTAGAATATTGCCAACATCTTCAACTAATTGAATCTTGGTTACTTTCTTATTTGCAGGTACTAAATCATTCAGAATGTTAATTGAATCCAAGAAAAGAGGGTTCCTCATAACCTATTTTTCTTTTTCCTTTTCCATAGCTAGCATGTTGATCTTTATTAAGTCCTCTTCTCCCCACGCATCTAGACTTGCTGAGTCAGGAGTTAACCTTGACAACAATGAAGTAGAGGGTAAATTGGATGGAGTGAATATAGTGTTTTGACTGGTATCCATGCATTCACTTTTTACTGGTTTCTCCTTGATTGGTGTCTCATTATCTTGAGTATCTTTTTCTTCATTCAAGTCTATTGGATCATTGGAGGGACCTTCATCTTGTTGTATAGATGTATCATTAGTGCACATCTCTTTAGTGCTTACAAATGCTTTATCAACTTTGTCCATGTCTTTGTCAGATGGTGTCATGGATATCTTGATATTGTCAACCACTATAGTATCTTCTGAGTATTTTCTTGTATCGGAAGTTATTGTTACTGAGGGTGCTAAAACTTGTGGACCTGTCATAGGTGCATCTTGAATCACTAGTTTTGTAACCTATTTGAGAGGATCTAGAGTTACCTTAGTTGTAGGCGTGGTTGATGGATACATGTGTCTATCCATAAACACTTGTGAAAATGCCTTTTCAGTTTCTTTTCCAATTTTTTCATACTCTTTGTTCATAATCTGTAGAGTTATTGTCTTGGTTCTAAGATGAGGCTTCACCAGATCTAATAGAATTTCCTTCTCATCATGTGAGCATTTATGGAGAATATTATCCAATGTTTCTTCTCTTATCTTCATGTCTTCCTCAATTGCATGTCTCTTAATTATTTCCAGTATGTTCCATAACTTATTAGGTATCATTTTTTTGAGTTCAAGAACTGACTTCTTAAACTTAATCATATGAGATATGATCATAGAGTGTATCTCAGTTTTATCAATCTCTTGATACTTGTCATAGACCTTGGCAATAGCGTCTAGTCTACCTTCATTTACAATCTTGTTCTTTAAGACATTTAGACTAGGTCTGAATCCTACCTCAGGAGGAGCTTGAGTATTCCTTGCTTTGCTCCGTGTTTTCCTTGAGGATGGGTGATTTGTGGGAACTTTCTTCCTTCCTCTAGAATTATTTCTTGGTATAGAAGGTGGAGATGAGTCTAGGTCAATGGTGGTAGAGGGCACAGAGGTGCTCTCTACTTTCTTCTTCTTCTGGATCTCATCATTCTTCTCAAGTTCTTTGGCTATCTTGGCTTCTCTATCTTTGTCAAGATCTTCTTCAATGACTCCATGAACTTTTAGAATGCTAGATGTAATCTTAGATGCTTTTCTTTTATTATCAGCACTATATAATACATAACCAACTACATTAGTATTCTCTCTATAAGTGCCCCATCTGGGCTCATTGGGATCTTTGGGTGCAAACAAAAGGACCTATGCATATCCTTCCAATACATGTTCCTCCACTTCATATCCAAGTGGATGAATCCATTTAGTTTTGGGCTCAACTGCCTCCATACAAGTGCAGTTAGTCTCTACCATGAAGCATATGGTTTCCTTATACTTTTCAACAATCTTCTCAGGTATCCTGAACCTCTTCTACATCTTGATCCTGAAAGATTTGATGTCCATGTCCATAGCATCCTTTGCACTACTCTCTAGTGTGGCTTTTAGTGAAATTTGAGACATTGTAGGTTTGCTTCTATCTAGATATAGATTTGCAACCTTACCAACAATGTGGAAGTACAAGTAAATGATCAGAGACCCAAACTTGAATGTTTTATTCTTGTCATGCTTGATAACTTGAATGTTGTCCATTAATTGACCACGCAATATCTCACATAGATTGAAATGAGTGTTATCCTTCACCATCCTGATAGCTGCTAGAAATGTGGCTATTGACACACTATTTAATCTACTTGCATGCTAGAACTTGTAACCAAGGATCATTGTTAGAAGCTTTATGTATTCTTCCTTGATAGGATCAACTATCATGCCACGCTTGTCACTTTTGGATAGGCATGCTTGCTCAACCTATTTCTTGACATCCTTCCCAATAGGAAGAAATGGTCCAGTATTAGGAAGTCCAGTCATGTTGTGGATTAGGTCTACAGTAATATAGATGGGGACTTCACCAATCTAGAAAAGATCATCATGAATCTTGCTCAACAATATTTTAACCCATTCTGGTTTGTAGAATTCATGTGCATTTGAATACTCGAAGATAGGGTTGTTAATGAGGTGTGCATATTCATCCTTGAATGAATAATCTAGTTTCATCATCGAAGCCATGAGAGTGACTATACTATTATCTCTAATTATTTCCTTTTTACAATAAATGTATGCGTGGATGTCTTCTACGTGAACAACTCCTAACAGGGTTTTGGAGAAAGCTCCTTCCACATCATCTAGTAGGGATTTGAATGGACGCTTCTTAAATATAAATATCTTCCTCTCTACAATATCAAATACAATTGGAGTTGCCATACTTACTTGATGATTTCTTAAAAAGGGTTTCACAAAATTTCAAAACGGCACAAATGCTAGGGTTCCGTTCCAAACTTCTTAACCATGCTTCTTAACCACCAAATCTGTTATGCTTTAGTGCTTTAATTATCATTGATCCTATGCTCTCCAAATCCTATGATCTCAAATTAAAATGTGAAGATGATCAAAGACTTACATCTTTTTATAAATGTTACTGCATTTAATGTTTGTAACCGTACACAGTTTTCATAGTGAATCTCAAACTTTGTTCAGAATGTATTATAGATAATTTGTGTATGCATACTTCATCCAACTATGATCATAAACATAATTTGATAGGAGCATACTCAGAGGTGAGTATACCAGCCGCACAGGGGTTCTGAGCTAGAATAGCTCCCCCTAAGACCAAGAAGGTCTATTCAACCAGAAATAGAGGATGCGTCCACTGTGGATGCATCAACTACTTTGTCAACATCATTGTCCTTCTTTACTTCAAATAGTGATTTCTTAGGATCCTCTTGCTTTTGAGTTTTGGATCTACAAAACCTTGAGATGTGTCCATCCTTTCCACATGTGTGACAAATGATAGGAGGTCTGATGTTCTTGTTCATCATGTTGCACTTCTTTGCTATGTGTCCATTGTAATTACATATCTGACATGTAATGTTCTGCAAATTTCTTTGAGGCTGATTTCTCTGGTTTTTTTGATTCATTCTTCTCTAATTCTGTTGATACTGGTTTCTTTTCTTTGTTCTACAATGTATAGCCATGTGAACAAACTTATTATAGGAGTAACAATAACCATTGAAAGGTCTTACCTCTTTGTAATCTCTTGCCAAATGACCATGTTTATTACATGCATAGCAAGTTTTGTTAACTTTCTTGATTTCTCCTTTAGGTGAATCTGTGTTAATCTCTGCAATACTTTCATCTTTCTTTGCTTCTGAAGGTGCTTCATGTACTTTCTTTCTTTCTTCTAATGAATTGATTTCAATTTGTGCTATACTGTATCCAAGACTAGTAGTATCGCCTTTTTGTTTTTGTGCATTGAGCTGAGATTGAAGTGAATCAAAAATTGTGTGGAGTTTATCAATCTTATCCTTTTCTTCTATTAATTCAAATTCCATCTTCTTCTTTATGTTCTCTAATTCCAAGACTTTCATGTTTGCTTGCAAAAGTTTATCTTCTATTTGTTTTCTTTCTTTGATATTTTCTTCAATAGAAATTTGACTGTCTGTTAGATGTTCATCCCAATTTTCAATTTTATCTTTCAGAGACATATTCTCTTCATTGAGATTTTTGACCATTTTCCCTAAATTACTTGTAGAACAATCTTTCAAATCTTTTCTCAATTTCTTGATAAGCATTTGTGAGCCATCAACTTTCAGTCTAAGTTCTTCATTTTCTTTTTTCAGATCTATCAAGATCTTCAAGAGTTGCATCAAGATTATTTTTCAAATGTTTTGCTTCTACTGAGTCCATGATCTCCTCAAGTGGTTAAAATTTCTTTCAGAGGACCAGAGCTCTGATACCAATTGTTAGAAACACTGAGGGGGGGGGGGGGTGAATTAGTGTTTGTCTATTTATTATATTTTAGCAACTTAAACATAAATCAAACATACATCCAATGAAGCTTAACATAATAACTCATAAAACATGATATGATTACAGGGAAACTTTGATCAGAGGAAAACCCTGGTGGGAATTAGTACCCACAAATATTGTACTAGTATAGTGAATCTGTTAAAGTTCCTTTTCCCTGTTAGAAGTAGTATTTATAATGCAAGTACAATGACCTGGTTAAAGGTCTGACCCTATTAGGAGTCTTTTATGAAACCCAGTTAAATGTATATGGCTCACTGCCTAGGCTCACTACCCAATAAGATGAAGGCTACAACCTTCTGATAGTTGATATACACTATATCAAAAGTGAACTATTGTGATGACACTGTTGTCTGATTAGTTTCATGTATGCGTGAATGCTCTTACTCTCTTAAAGAGATTTATCAGATAATGACTTCATCATACTACTCTTCTATATCTTTCTCATACATATTATTCGACACTTGTAACATAAATTTACATTACATACTTATATGTTCATACCTGAATAGACGTAACCCAAAACAAGACTTATGGTCAGCCCTAAAACATAATACACAATGCTTCTGAGAAAGTTGGCTTAAGTGTGTTTACAATAATACTAAAGAAATTATTAAAAACATATAATCAAAGGCACTTGGCCATTACATAACAATATAATTCACGCTGATCAAAACACTAGTTGGCTTCCATGCTCTGTCTTCTGGATTGCTGGTGTACTGATCTGTTTGTAACTTCTCCGTACTATCATGCTGTACCATGCGTGTCTAGACTTAGTATGTAGACATCACATAGAACATATATCTGAATGCACATACTTTGATTTGATCTCTCACATGTGCGTTTATGTGCTAATCATTGTATATCTCTATCTACCCTATTTCCATACTTAGTCATTTTTTCTTCTAAGTTATCTTTGACAGAAACTTAATATGACTTTGTTGCCATCATGACAACACAAAATAAGTCATGAATCCTCTAGGAGTCAACTTTCCAACAATATTTTTCATCATTAACAAGTGAGGAAGTCATATCACAACCACTATCATCATATTAATCCTCCTCATCTTCTTCATTTTCTCTAGTGACATAAATTCTGCCAGCAATAACACAATACTGAGGATTATGTGGAGACTAACAAGCTCCACACTAGGGATTATCATTGCACATATTTACAAAGGTTTTGTGCAAGGGATCAGGATTTTTTTCATCAGATTTATCCTTCTTTTTTGGGACAATAGGTTTCCCATCTTTCCACTGAGTAGTATAAGGATAGTTTTGCATCCTAGGTCGTCTGTTGAAATTGTCATAGGAGGGCTTATCATTATTTGAAACTCTATTGTTACTACTCTCTCTAGGATTTAAATTTTTCAAAGAATTCAAAATCAAATTAAGGTTATCATCCTTCTTAAGTTTAGAACTCAAGGGTTTATTTGATTCTTTCTTATTATACCTAGTGGGTTTCCAATCTTCGCTCCTGCCCACTTTCTAAAAAACTCTCCTGTTTGTCTCAATATTGACAGCTACCTTATATTCTTCCCTAATATTTATAGGGTTCTTATCTCTTAAAAAATAACCCATTTTGGCATCAAAAGCATTAAGATAGGTAGCAAGACATACCTTTTCATCTAGTCTCATCACTTGCAACAAATTATGCATTGCCCTTTGAAACCTGATATTGAATTCCACCACTTCATTTGGGTTCTTCTTTATGTTGTTGAAATCATTCAGCATGAACCCTTCATTAGTCTTATCCCCATATTTTTCTTTGAAACATTCCTTCATCTCATCCATAGACTCAATACATTGATGGGGCAATCCTCTAAACTAGTCCCTGGCATCCTCAGTTAATGATTGCACAAATAATTTCATCATAACATCATCATGTGCAATTTCATCATCATCAACCATATTAATAAAATGCTTCAGATGTTCTTCACATGTTATAACATTATCTCCAACAAATTTTGGAAGTTTATCCCTAATATTTTTAGGAATCTCATTTGGATAACCAAGAATGCCAAGGAAAATAAATTGTTTGTACCTTTCAGTATAGATAGGAGTTTTTTGAGATGAAATTTTACCTTGAGTACTTGAAGTGGTAGAATTTCCAGAATCAACAGGTGGAGGTGAATTCATTCATGAATTCAAAGACATTTTAGGACCAGCACCAACAGGATGAGGACCAGAGGTTTGCCTAAGAAATTTTATTTTATTTTCCATTTCAAGAGATTAGGCTTCCAAATTAGCCTTCTCTAATTTCTTGGCTATGATCTCCCTCTCTCTTTTGGCTCTCTCCAACTTAGTATCCAGCTTAACCATGGGATCCACTATACTCCCATTTCTCACTAGCTCCTTTATTTCAATAGCTGCTACCTTTTGTTTTCCTTTATCCTCAGGCTTCGGTATGTCATACAACCATTGAACAAGAGGTTCATGTTCAAGCTTCTGAGGTATAACAACAACATTTATTGCCTCAAAATCTCACAGTTTCCTTTTCAGCTGGTCAAATTGAATCTAAGCATGTCTGATTATTTCCTCCTTTTATCTTTCTCTTTTTTGTCTCAAGGAAATCTTCTCTCGAATCTTCCTCTCCAATTCACCTACGTCGTCAAAAATCTCTTCAGAATCTACAAGAGTCATGTCAGATTCTGAGTTTTCCTCCATGATGGTTCTCTCTCTCCAATGATGATGGGAATGTGGTATTTCAAATGAGGGTTAGCTTAGATCACTTGGAGCATTCCTAATCTCTTCACCTCTACTTTTGGATCTGGACCTTGTCGTATGTCCCTGCGACTTACCACGAACCATCTTTCTGGTATATCTAGGAACATCATCAACCCTTTCACTTTGAGAGTAATAATCCCCATAGAATTCCAATCCTGGTTGTTTCTCTTGTTCAACTTCTACATTTTCTTCTTCATGATTAGGAGGAATGGGAGTATCCATTCTTATGTTCCTTCTCTGCCTCCAGTCTTGGAGAGTAACTCCAGTAAAATTTTTGTTTACTGATTTACCAGCTCTAGAAGTGGATGGAATCTTACTTTCCAATTCATTCTTAGGATGGCTATTCATCTTGGATCTAGTATTTTTGTAACTCATAGCTAGATAGTGGTGTACTAGATAATTGTAACTTAGCACTGATGCAGAGATTTCTTTGAGTCGCCACCCAAAAAATAGTTGGGAAAATACACACTACCTTGAGCAATAAATTTTGTTATGGAAATTTTTCACGGGTCACAGATATCAAAAAATTCTAAGCATCTATCCCAATATATTTTCAAGGGTAATATAGATCACTGGGATATGAAAAGATACAACTCTGTAGTACAATGGTCAACCGAGTGGTATTGATAAGTAAGTAGGTCTAGAGTCTAGCTCAACTTGAGAAACCTTACTCACTTATTGCTATGAAAAACTATTCCCCAGTAGAGTCACCATTTTGTTGGTTGTCTTTTTATGTTGCAATAAAAAAAACAATAACCTCTTCCTTTTATGAATATTTTATAGGGGAACCACCTCCAAATATTTGTTCATGCAAGAAAAGGACCAACTAACAAGCACTCTCTTAATATTTCTACTCTTTAGGTCCTGCTACACCAAGGGGGGATACCCTGTAATACCTTTTGATATATCTAATATGGTACTATCAAGCAGTAATCTCACAATGACTCAACATAACTAGGAGATACTAGATAACTGGCTAATTACCCATTGAACATCAACCATGAAATGGAGCATGAGATAGGAATTCATAAAAAACTTACACAAATGTAGACTTAATGTATTTTAAATGTTTTTTTATAGGAAAACACAACCAATGTGCAATTAGATATGCAATAATATAGAACTTATCAGCTTTAGATCACTGCTTTATCTATTGCACTATATTCTGGCCCAGATACAGTATACTGAAATCAATATTCACCAAAGATTTTAGATCATACTACAACTTATCCCAAACCCCTACTACTAATAGAATCCTATCATGTGTCAAATGAATCTATGCATTAATCAGAGCCTAATTTAATCTGATCCTAGATCAAAACTCTCAAGTAAGTACATAAACATAGAGAAAACTATGCTAATGAATCAAAAAATTCATAACTCACAAGACACATAACACAGGAGAGATTGGAATCCAGATATTTGTATTAAATTTAGAAAATCTTATTCCAGTATACAAAAAGTACTCAGAGATAACCTCTTCAATAACATGCAAAAGATCTCTCAATTTTATTTTTGACTTCTTACACTATCTAGTACAAATTATACTATATTTCCCCTCTTGACTGAAAAATTTACAAATGGTTTACAATACAAATTTTCCAGCCCTTTCCAATGATCTTGGGAATCCTTTTTTATATAATAGGATTGTAACAAGCTACAAATCATTTAGAATAAGGACAAAAGAGAAAATAGCTAATGAAGTGATAACCACTTTTTACTATAGATATTTAATATATTTATCTCCTAACCACCTTGTACTTGTAACTTCTTTAAAGTTGTTCAAAAGAAGCCACCTGGAGTCTGTTTTGCTTGATATTGGTGATGTAGGATCTTCATATTTACCTGTATCATCCAATCTATTGGGCCTCATTGTCCACTTGCATGTCCTCACCTTCTCCTGGATCAACTATAGTGTACTTGTCCTTCCAAGAGGCATACACCTTATCAATGTGCTAGGTGAAGTTGATGACTTCATCTTTTCTGCTATTACTCTCTTTCTAGTTGACACTTTCCTTCTCAATTTATTCTGACCAAAATTAAAAAAATTCTCTAGCTTTACCCAGAATCTCAACAGTTTGAACAAAAAATAATGTAATTTCCAAAGTAATTATGCTATTGCTTCTTATGGCCAATGCCTCATTCATCTTCCTGTACCATAGTGCTTCATCTTTTATACCCACGGTCTTCTTAAAAATATTGGGAAACATCTCATACCTGTTCTTTAAATATTCCCTTTTTTAGATCCATTACCTTTCTTATGACAATGTTCCTTCTTATATCCATGTCCATCAGCAATTTGACACATTTATAAGTACCAATTAAGACAATGTCAACATTGTTTTCTTCTTTGCATGTGGTGTGAAAGAATTTCAATTCTCCTCTCTTTCCCTTTCATCTATTCACAATTTGATCCAAATTATCCTTATTTTCACTATATTCATTCAATATGTTGATAATTTTATTCCCCTATGAATAAATAGCAGTAGGAACTAATTCATGGGTGCAATTCCTGAGGGTGTTATTTATTTTGTCAACATATTTCTACTTCACCCATGCCTCTGCTTCCTTGAAAATTGTAGATTGTTCAACCACTCCTTCTTTAATTTCTCCAGTTCAGTTCTTTCACCAATCAATCTTTCTTTCTCTTTTTTCATTTATTCTTGAAGGGTAGGGTTTGATAGTTCAGGGGAAGGAGGGTAAGTTATGATCGGGCTTGATGAGGATGGCTGGAGAGGATCTTGTGTAATCATCCTCTGAGGTACAAACTGAAATGTTTGCTTACCCTCAAGGAAGGAAATCCTCTTGTCCTTTTCAATAGATTTGATCTTCTCATCATTATAAGCCTTCATGACAACCTTATACATTTTTGTTAGGCTCTTGAATGCATCTTCTTGTTTCTTACCTACCTTTAATCTTAATTTTTCTATTTGTAGAGTGAGGTTAGCTGCTTCCACCCCTAAGGTATCTGAGACTCTTCTTACTATGAGGCTACCTATATGCTCAGCTTGATCATCCTCATCATTTTTATTTTTATCTTTCCTTTTTAGAGACTATATTGCCAGTGCAGCATGATCTTCACTGAGTTTGGCACCAATTGATGTCCTGCTGGTGTTCACTAGTTTAGCCTCTTTCCTTACAACATCAAATATAATGGCATCAGCAAGATCCCATTGAGGAAAGATGAGGAATCCTTCTTTCTTTACTAACTCCCTACCTTCTTCAGGGGTTATCTTATCAAATTTGGCCATCATCTCCTATTTCACTTCTTTTTCAATGTCTTCCTTGTTCTTTTCAAGTTGATCTTCTTGCAACTTTTGACATTTTTCTTTGAACTCATCAATGTAAAATCTCCACAGGAATTGGATGAATGCCCTAGCCTTAACAAATTTATCATTATATAAAAATTCATCACTAACCTATTTGGTTATTGGATCCAGCTCCTTTCAAGCAAACTTTGCTACTATGAGATCCAATGAGGCATGCTTGGGTGCCTCTGGCACTCCCTCTTTCAACTTTTGGGTGGTGACAAAAATATGTCTAGTATTTCCCATCCTTACCAATTTCTCAACAATTCTTTGGTCATCCATATGTAGGGAGACAGAGAAAGGGAATAAATATCACCCTGTTTTTTCTCTTTTCCCTCTACCCTCTACCTTTTTGGGGATGGAAAAGTCTTGGCACTGGCATTCATTGGCATTTGTCCTTTTTTTCAGATGCCTTTTCCTCTCTGGGAAAGATTGTGCTGTAACCCCTTCGCTGGTATACTACACACCTCCTCGGTTGGACAACCCTTCCTTGTGACATCCTACTCAAAATAGATTTAGCCTTTTTTGGCTCTACTTCCATCACTTTCTTTTTCTTTTGATCTAGGGATTGCATTATGTCCTCAAACATGTTCACCAGAGCTTCTATTTTTGTTTCCCAGGATGCAAATGCCTTTAGGGGATCATATGATCTATCAAAATTATGGATAAAATCTAAAGATTTCTTATAAGCTAACCACTTTTCTTTCTTAATTTCTTGCTCCATTAGATCAAACTCATTTCTTATTATATCTCCTGGGAAGTTGAATTGATGATCTAATGCCAGGTATTTGGTTCTTTTTCTGAACATGTCAATGATGAAACCTTCATTATCTACACACCTCACCACTGAAGTTGCTAACTGGTATGGTTGTAAGTACTTATCAAAATGGGTCCATTCCCCCTTTGTAATGATAAAATGATGGACTCTGGTGAGGGTAGGGAAAATCCTATCTTTCATTTTACTAGTTAAGGCTTCCTCTTGCAATCCACCTAATTGCCAGAGAATCTCTGTCAGACCCATTTTTAGTGGCACTCTATAAGGGAGGACATTTGGAGTTCCCCCAAAGCCATAAACCCTAATGACTGTTGAAATAAGGTATAAAATAAAATCACCCCAATTGTGGACAATTTTCAATTCTAGAGCATACTCCAATGGTCTCAAGAGTCTCAATACATCTGCATTAATTCTACGTTTGTCCTTACATAATAATTCTCCAAGCCTAGATGCAAAAGATCTGTCAAAATTTATGCAACTGGCCTCTTTCCTGTCCCAAGACAAGTCAACACTCCACAAATGAACATGCATATCTTCATCATCCCAAGACTTGGTGAGGTCCATTTCTTCTTCAAAGTAATCAGCACTATTAAACAAAATCATATGCATCATCAAGGAGTACCACCCCATTGGCCTGACTATATTCTTATCTTTAATACCTATCAGACCATGGTGCATTAGTTCAGCAATGTAGGTAGCATAATAAAAATTAACTGATAGGCGGGGATGCAAAATCTAAGCAACCATAAGCATGAAATGGATAGGCATTGTTGTTTCCTCATCTTCTCCTAGCACATGGCATGAGGCACTATACATTCCCCTAGCCTTGCTATTAAAATAGTCCATTTTAAAAGGCTCTGGTGTATTTGGGCCTACTACAATCAGACCCCCTATCTTATTAAAATATCCTTTCAAGGTCTCATTCCTGTAGTATTCTTTCTGAGTCTGATATACCTCTTTGAAATGGTCAAAATCACTATCATCCATTTGAACTGAGAGGTCACTTAAATTGAAGACCTTTCTGATCTCATCAGTTGTGATAGTCAATAGTACATTCCCCTCTATATCTCTCAAGACCCTAGATACTCTTTCATATGTGTTGGTGATGAAGGGGACTCCCCTTAATACCACAAGTACACAACAGAAATAGAGAGAAACAACAAAAATTTGCAAGAACAGAAAATTGGCTTCTTATTGGCTCCACAAAAAGCCACATGGGCATCCCTTACAATAATCTGTAGGACAAAGCCTCAAATAACCACACCCAAAATTGCCCTAGAAAACACTACGCGCCTTCCTTAAATAGGCAATTTTCCACCGCCCGAGAAGGTTCCAGAAATCTAGCCATTAAGGCCAACTACCCTTAGCATTTAATTATTTTTCATTTTTATTACAAAAGGGTCGGCTTTAAATATTTACAAAATATGAGATTAGGTAGCCCAACTTTCGAAAGCCATAAATTTTGAACCGTAGCTCCGATTGGCTATTATAACCACTTTCTGGAAAGGGGAGATCACAATCTACAATGACTAACACATGAAGCACTAGTCAATTGGGGGTTTGACCTCAATCTAGAGCCCCTAAGGTCCTACAAATTGAGCTCAAAGGTTTTGCACCCTAAAATCTCAACAGTAAATCCTTAATAACTTTTCCAATACAGATGCTATGGCAATGAAACTCAACTAGCATGCTTATATGACTAAGATGAACCTTCACCTAAAAAATTAGAACATTCTGAGTTCAAATGACCAACTTACTAAAAATAGCAAGTTTCCAAAATTAGTAGCTTTGTACAAAATAGCCCTTATTGAATAGAAAACTCATATTTTTGGGTGATGCGAGATTTCCCTTACACCCAGGATGCTCCTGCATCAGACACCCAGGGTAATTTGAGAAGTGACCCTGTCATGTCTCAGGTGTGCAGAGGAAAACCAAGATGGCCAACCTCCTCCTTTGTCAGCCATGATGAATCTTCTACAGGTCATCCTCTCCATTTGACCAGATATTCTTCATATGTCATGTTCCTTGTGCTTCTGCCAACACAACTATCTAGTATATCTTTAATCTCCTTGGTAGCTGAAGTAGTAGCTGGAATAATCCACTATGCTTCTATGACCTCGCCTTCAACACCCCCTTCATGGTACTCTATCAAATCTACAATGTTAAATACTGGTGAAATATTCAACTTAGTAGGCAATTCTACCTCATAAGCATTTCCTGAATCATGCTTCTTCAGTATCTTACATGGCCCAAACTTCTTGATTTTTAACTTGTTGTATGTAACAACTGGAAATTTCTCTTTCCGCAAATGAACCATGACTTCATCCCCAACTTGAAATTATTTATGCCTCCTTCTCTCATCTACCTTAGCTTTATACTATGCATTCATTTTGGTAATGTGCTTCCTCACCTCCTCATGGATGTTCTTCAAATGTTCTATGAAATCCTCAGCTTCTGCACTACTTATCTCTCCTTTGTCTATCTTCCTCAACTCTGAAGCATTTCTCAGACTACTTCCAAATATAATCTGGAATGGTGATTTACCAGTGCTCCTGTTGACAGAATTATTGTAAGCAAATTTTGCCTGTGGTAGAATCAAATCCCAACCTGTTGGCTTATCTCCAACCAAACATCTTAGCAAATTTCCCAAACTCCTATTCACCACTTCTGTCTATCCATTAGTTTGTGGATGATGTGATGAGCTGAAATTCAAGTCTGTCTTCAACTTCTTCCAGAATGTGCGCCAAAAATATCTAACAAAGTTAGTGTCTCGATCTGAAACTATACTCTTTGGCAAACCGTGTAGTCTCACCACTTCTTTGAAAAACAATTCAGTCACATGAACTGCATCATTAGTCTTCTTACATGGAATGAAATGTGCCATCTTTGAAAACCTGTCAACCACCACAAAAATTGAATCATGCCCTCGCTGAGTCCTTGGTAAACCAAGAACAAAGTACATACTGATATCCTCCCAAGGCTTCTCCGGTACAGGTAATGGCTGATGCAATCCTATATTCTAATTTTCTCCTTTTTCCATTTGACATACTCTACAACTCTATACAAACTTCTTGACATCTTGTTGCAACTGTGGCCAATGATAATTCTCGCTAACCAGAGTAAGGGTTTTATCTCGACCAAAATGTCCATCCAATCCTCCACTATGCTTATCCTTGATGAGAATCTCCCTCATAGAACTTCGTGGAATGCACAACTAGCTCCCTCTGAATAACATTCCATCCTGAATGATGAAATCTAGCCACTTCATTCTGTCTAGAGTAACAAGTTTTGTACAAGCTTTCCAAGCTTCACCAAAATCAGGATCCTCTGGATACAAACTCTTGAGTTCCTTGAAACCAACCACCTTGATCTGCATCTCTGTTAGAAAAATTTTCCTTCTACTAAGAGCATCTACAACTCTATTAGACTTTCCACTCCTGTGCTTCAAAAAAAATGTGTAACTCTGCAAAAATTCAACCCATTTCAAATGTCTTTGATTCAAATTTCCTTGACTATTCAAATATTGCAAAGCTTGATGATCAGTATTCCAAACAAACTCCTTAGGAAGTAGATAGTGTCTCCACTTCTTCAATGCCTAAATTATAGCATAAAATTCCTAATCATAAACATAATATTTTCTCTTGGCATCATTTAACTTCTCTTTGAAATATGTAACAGGTTTACCTTCTTGGCTCAAAACAACTCCTATTCCAGTACCACTAGCAGCAAAGTCTACTTGAAAAACCTTATTAAAATTAGGAAGTGCTAAAAAAATTTGTCCTATAACTTTTTGTTTTAACAGTTCAAAACTCTTCTCAGCCCCTTTAGTCCACTTAAACTCTTTCCTATCCCCTCTCATTGTTTCAGTCAAGGGACCACAAATACTGCTAAAACTTCTGATAAAATTTCT
>MU226743.1:2137422-2151818 GCA_018584345.1 Thuja plicata | reverse complement strand
TTCAAATTAATCAACAATTTTTCTTCCCTCAACTTCTCCAAAACCCTATGAATATGCATTAGATGCTCCTCCAATGTCTTACTAAAGATTAGAATATCATCTAGGTAAACAATGAAAAACTTACCCAGAAATTCTTTCAAGACCTTATTCATGAGCTGCATGAAAGTGCTTGGTGCATTGGTTAGCCCAAAGGGCATGACCAACCACTCAAAAAGTTCCTCCTTTATTTTTAATGTAGTCTTCCATTTATCTCCTTCTCTGATCTAAATCTGGTGATATCCACTCTTCGGATCTATCTTTGAGAAGTACACAGCTCCACTCAAATAGTCCATAATATCATCCATCCATGACAATGGAAATCTGTACTTGATTGTGATATTGTTGATATCCCTAGAATCTGTGCACATCCTCCATTCTCCATTCTTCTTTGTTTCTGATACTACTGGTAAAACACATGGACTCAAGCTTTCACAAATCAACCCCTTCTATAACAACTCTTGCACTTGTCTATTCAACTCTTCACTTTCTACTAGTGTCATTCTGTGCGTTGCCTTATTTGGCAAACTTGCTCCTAGGATCAAGTCCATCTGATGACTGATCTTCCATACTGGTGGTAAACCATCAGGCACATTATCAGATACAATATCTTGAAACTCATTCAATAGATCTGCTACTTCTACAGACACATCTTCTACTTCCTTTTTACTAGCTTTTGGAATTAAATCAAAACACATATGCTCATGCCTCATACCCTCTAGGAATTTTCTTCCATCAACAAAAGTTATTATTGCATTACTACATACCTTTTATTATGTATTGTTCAATGGTTTTAGCTTATGTCACACTCCATCCTTTGTTAGGGAATAGGTATTCACACGACCATCATGTACAACATGCCTGTCAAACTGCTACGGCCTTCCCAACAACATATCACATAGTACCTCATCATAGTACCTTCCAATCTTGAACTTTACTAGGCATTATTCATTAACCATGACCTTGTGGTCATCCTGCACCCAGGCAATCCGGTATGGATGTGGGTGTTTCTACCTCTTGAGCTTCAACTTTGTGACCATCTCTTCTAACACCATATTTTTCATACTTCCACTATCAATAATCACATCACAACACTTATTCTCACACTTGCACCTAGTGTGAAACAAGCTCCTCCTTTGCTCAGGTTCATTTTCACCACTCAGCAGGACTCTTCTGTTAACTAGGACTTCTCATCCTTCAGCATCTTTAGAATGAGATGATTTTGCATTTTCGTCCACATGTGCGACTCTAGCCTGGCCGTCATTTCTCCTATCTGTCCTTCCTTGGCATTGAGGATATTCATATGCCCTATGACCTTCTTCTCCATAGTGAAAACATGTTCCGTGAAAGCCTCCTCTTCCTAATCCTTGTCCTCATCCTCTTCCTCTTTGATCTCTATTATTTTGATTGAAATTATTTCCCCTCTAACCTTGACTACTACTGGCCTCATCCTTCTTTTTTTGATCTTTATTTCAGCCTCCATAAGATCGTCCACTAGATCTTCCCCCACGACCTCTTCTGCTTTTCCTGCTTTCAAACTTCTTGTTCAACTTTTCCTCTACCTTTAAGGAAAACTGATAGGCCTCTTCAATATTTTTCATTCGGATTAGGTTCAAGTCCTCCTGAAAGCTTGGCCTCAACCCATTAAGATAACTGGCAACTTTCTCCTTGTTAACTTCTACATGGCCTGTTCTAATGAGGATTTGATAGAACTCCTCCGTATACTCCTGGTCAGATTTTCCTGCTTGCTTCAAACCTTGCATTTTCTTCAATAGATTGAGCTCATAATCAATAGGAATGAACTTTCACTTCAATTTATCCACCATCTGATCCCATCTTGTGATTTTCTCCTTTCCTCTTCTATTTCGCTCCAACTAAATCTCCTGCCACCAGATCTTCGCATGACCCTTCAGTCAGGCCTTCACAAATTTGACCCTATCAAGATCCTCAATATCTTCATACTCAAAATATTCTTCTATTTCATTGATCCAATTGATCAACTCTTTTGGGTTAAGATTTCTCAAAAATGTGGGAACCTCAAGCTTAGGTCTTTTCTCGATCTTGAAAATGGCCCAGAAAATCCTTTCCTCCTCTTGGTTCAGAATTTTTCCCTCGCCTTCCTAATCAAAATCTCCTTCTACTTTGGCTTCATCCTCACTTTCCTCTCTCACGGAAAGATTCATGCCTCTGCGAATCTCTTCCTGCAATGCTCGCACTTGTCTCTAGAGGGCTCTAACTTCAGGTGGCACACCTCTGGCTCCTTTTCCATGCTCCCTTTGTGGAGGCATTTTTGTACTTATCATTGAAACCCTAACCATGGTCCTAGTGCAACCTGCCTCACAGTCGGTGATCTATCTACACACTCAGGAACTTCTCGCTCTGATACCACTTAATGAAGGGGACTCCCCTTAATACCACACGTACATAATAGAAACAGAGAGAAACAAAAAAAATTTGCAAGAACAAAAAATTGGCTTCTTATTGGCTCCACAAATGTGGAATTACAAACTTTAGAATTACAATATCAAAAGCCACATGGGCATCCCTTACAGTAATTTGTAGGAAAAAGCCTCAAATAACCACACCCAGAACTGCCCTAGAAAACACTATGGGCCTTCCTTAAATAGGCAATTTTCCACCGCCTGAGAAGGTTCCATAAATCTAGCCATTAAGATTGACTACCCTTAGCATTTATTTATTTTTCACTTTTATTACAAAAGCTCGGCTTTAAATATTTACAAAATATGAGATTAGGTAGCCCAACTTTCGAAAGTCATAACTTTTGAACTGTAGCTCCGATTAGCTATTATAACCACTTTCCGAAAAGGGAAGATCGCAATCTATAGTGCCTAACATGTGAAGCGCTAGTCAGTCTGGGGTTTGACCTTGATTTAGAGCCTCTAAGGTCCCAAAAATTGAGCTCAAAGGTTTTGCACCCTAAAATCTCAACAGTAAATCCTTAATAACTTTGCCAATACAGATGCTATGGCAATGAAACTCAACTAGCATGCTTATATGACTAAGATGAACCTTCACCTAAAAAATTAGAATATTCTGAGTTCAAATGGCCAACTTACTAAAAATAGCAAGTTTCCAAAAATAGCATCTTTGTACAAAATAGCCCTTATTGAATAGAAAACACATATTTTTGGGTGATGCAAGATTGCCCTTACACCCAGGATGCTCCTGCATTAGTTGATTATTAAAATTAATCCATGAATACTCCAGGAACTTTCAACTTTCCCACATCTAGATCCCATATATTGCAATCTGGGGAAGGAGAATTCATCTAGCTATAAGAATTTTTGAACAAATTTAAACTACTTGTGCTAATCTTGGCATCTTTGGCCCATCTACCCATATCATACAATCCCTCCCTGACTCTAAAATGAGGATGTGCTGGAACAATTCTTTTAATCTGAGTAGAATCATTTGTAGACCCACTCAATTGTTGTATAAGGTCATCTTGTACATTTCTATCTTTGTACTCCACATTGCCAAAGAATTCAATCCTAGGGGCCATTTCCCAAATATAGGGTTTCTTACAGGAATGATTATCAGATTATATTAACAATTTTGTTACTTTGTAAGAATTTCAAACCCTACTAAAAGCATGAATTTCTACTGTATCATAGAAGACTTGCCCGCTCTGCAATTTTTCACATAGAGCTCAATATCGCTACAATTTTGATCTTCGCTTGAATGACTTTGATGATTATGGAAGCTTCAAGCTTAAGCAATGAATTATATGGCTTCAATAAAATCAGTCTTTCACATTGAATTCAACTGAAGTGGCCACACGCTCTACAATAAATTTGCTTGGTTTGAAACTCGTGGCTTAATGGTTCACTGATGACCATTTTGAGAACTTTGAATTTGGACCACAGATCTTCAACAATATCTCCTTCATTGGGCGTCTCTCATTACTTCTCAGAAATAACTATTCATTTGGGACTCATGTCAGGATGAATTGATCACATAAATAATAGATCTCACGCATCTTCTCCATAAGCAATTAAGTCAACCGTCACATCTATCTTAACCTGGCCACAAGTTATTTTACCTTGAGTTTACTAACTGCAGATGCAACTTATCAACTTGGACATGCGTCAACACTGCTTAATGGCTTAGACGCTAGATCTCTTGCATCTTTCCTTTAAGTTATCAAGCGAGCCATCCAATCTTTCTAAAACTATACCTTCTTTAACTCATCTCTATGATGTACATGGCCCACTCTCTGCCACGTGTCACCATGACTAAATCTCTTATCCTTTAGATGTCGATCAATTTTCCTTTAAGCGATTGAGTTGACTGTCGGATCATTTTGCACTTGCTTTGCCTTTAATTCCTTCTTTACGACCTCATCCAGACCCACCAGGACATGTAGCATCATGACTTAATTTCTTAAGTGATAGATCATGTTTACTTTATTATTAAGCGATCAAGTCAGCCGTTAGATCTTCTTTGGATTTTCAACCCTTTAACCTGCGATCAGCTTTACTAATAATGGAATACATGTCATCATCAGAACATGCGACATCATAGCTTAATGACTTAACTGATAGATCTTGCGCATATTTGGGATAAGAAATTAAGTCATCTATTAGATCAAAAGGAATCTATCTACACTTTAATCAACATCCGTTAACAATACCCCGAACCAACAATTGCCACATGTCACCACTGCTTAATGGCTTACACTTTAGATAGTGCGCATCTTTGCCATAAGCGATCAAGTCAACCGTTAGATCTATTTGTGTGTTAATCTCCATCAAACCACCTGCGACAGGGCCCATGTCACTCCAAATACATGCATCGCTCATACTTAATTGCTTATAGGATAGATGTCGATCATTTTAAGATTAATAAATTAAGTAAACCATCTAATGAAACAGGATCTGCTCATTGTTTAATTGAAGCCTTTTTTGACTGTTGGACCCACCAAAGACACACGCCACTATTGATTAATGGCTTATGAGATAGATGTCATGCACCTCGGGAATAAGTTATTAAGTGGGTTGTTAGATCAAAAAACATTAGCTCGATAAATAGTGGTTTTAATAAAGCACTTGTGGACTTTGGACTTAGGGATAATAAAGGACCACAACGTTAGGATACTCTTAAAACTATTGAACGTGAAAATTTTAAATGAACACATGCAATATACAAGACTTAAGTGGCAAAAAGGTAACACAAAATTAGAAACCACTTCAATGCTTAGGGTTTTAGGACCAAATTTTACACTTAGAAGCATGGAAGCAAGGGTTTTAAGAATTTATATAAGACCCTTTTGCAAACATAGACCAAGGACTTTCTGCTTTGAAATTTTTTTAACCAGACCTAATACTCTACCATTATGATGTTTATTTGGTCTACAAGCCTAGGATAGGGTAATTAGGTGAGTAGGAGGGAAGTGGCTTACAATGGAGATCAGGGCCTGCAAGTGGCTTACCAAGGCAGCTCATTATAAGTAACTTAAGAATGTGATAACTTAAAAAAATAATAGGTTAATTTAGTAAGACAATAGTATTCCTTGCCCATGCCTTGACTGTTCGTATAGGGTAAGTATGGAAGTGGGAAATGATTCTTTTCCTCCCAAGGGGAATAAGGATCTAGCATGATTACATGGAGACACTTCTCTATATGCATCATAGGTTTCCTACATGTGTCTAGTGCCTCTAGTAATTTCTAGAACCTTATTGTTATAGTGAGATTTTAGGGTCTTTTGTGCATACTAATTTTGTTTGTCTACATATCCTTACATCATTCCTTCTTTTTGTATACCCATGTGTGTGGGACTAATGTTATCTCCTTAGCATGGTGGGAGTGGACCTTTGAGTTCCATGTAGTTGGGTGGTAGTGATTCTTTTTACCATTGAGATATGATATTTGTGTTTGGGTGCTTGGATGATCCTTGATGGAGTTCTATATTCTTATTCTTCTAGAAAATTGTTCATTATCATGAGATGTATATTGTATATATCTATATTTGGTTGATATCCATCTTGTAGGTGTGATGTATTATTATTCATTGTTGCATACCCTGTGACTTGTGCAGTGGATACTGAGTCATTATGTATACCTTGGGTATCATTTGTATATGTGATCTTGATATGAGATGTATATTATGATTTTAGTTAATGTCTCTTCTTGTGTTATTTACTTATAGTTTTTCTTCATATATTAGTTAACTTAAAAGTAACTCTACGTCATGGAGCCCTTGAGATTGTTAATTGTGTTTGTTCACATTTTCTTTATGTTTATCTTTGTTTTTATTTCTTCCACATTTCTGTTTGTAAACTTAGAAAAAAACTATTCCATCAACTTAGTATCTTGTTTAGGATAAATTCTCTTGGGTTCTCTAGTGGGGCATTACATCTGCTATCAAATCATGATTTTCTACATTGGAAAATCTGGGAATTTGAATGCCCATTAGGTGTCTTATAATTTAAACTTTAAACTAAACACAAACACATAGCTCTTTTGTATTTCAGACTATTTCTTGTGATCATTCATTTTTCTTTATTTTGATTTTTATGAGTTATCATTTTATCTTGTATTTTCGTAGGAAAGATGCCTATTGATACTAGAGTTTTTTCTAGAGGTCAAGCTAGAGGTCGAGCTAGTGGAAGTGGAAGGGGTATGCTTCATATCCCTTCTACGATTGTTAGGCAAGAGAGTGTTCATTAGTAGAACATAGATGAGGAGAGAGGTGAGTAGAAGACTAAGTCTGAGGAGCGTCATACTATGAAGTTATTGTAGGTGATTATGAATCATCTAGGACCTAAGTAGATCATGATTGATCAGGATGTATCACTTCATTCTTAGATTGAGGAGAGGGTGAGAGAGAGATTCTGAATCCATAGAAGGAGATACACTGCAGCCTACCAAGATTTGGTTATGGCTAGTCATACGAGAGATCTGCTTAGATTATGACCTCCTTCCTTTAATGGGAAAGGTAGTGATTTTGACAAAGATACTTGGATTATTGGCTTAGATTGATGTTTTTTCATGCATCCTTGTGGTAGAAATGCCAAGGATAGATGTCTCATTATTCACCTCACTGATTTTGTGGCTATTTGGTAGAGGATTGAGGACCAGAAACATGAGCTTAGTATGGATAACATTACTTGGGAGTTGTTTCTCAAGAATGTTTGAGAGAAATTTCTATCTAATCAATTGAGACAACAACATACAGATGAGTTTCATAATCTATGGCATTTTTCCATGAGCATTCAAGAGTATGAGAAGTTTTTCTTTGAGCTCAAGAAGTACACATAGGTTTTGGAAAGGATTCTACTCTTATAGCTCAACACTTTATTAGGAGGATTAATGATCGTATCATTGGGGGATTTAATATGTTCAAACCTATGAACCTCAAATAAGAAATCATTAAAGATACTTTTGTGGAGATAAACCTAGCCATGGGACATGGTGTTCAGATGGGTGTTCGGTCTAGTGGTCATCCATTTCTAGGGTTTAGGGGTAATCAGTCTGAAGGGGCTCAAAACTCAAGGAATCCTTCTACCTTCTCAAAAGGTAATCATAATAATAGAAACAAGGGATTGTTCCATGGTTAGAATGGTGGTTCTCAATCAGGGAACAATAACAATTGGAAGCATAGTACACCTAATTGGGTTGTTCATCCAATTAAAAGTTCACATCAGCATGTTAGTATAGGTAGATTTCAGCATTCTAGTGCACCTTCTAGGGGGAGGAGTTTCATTAGGGGAAGAGAATCTTTCTCTTTTAGACACTATGGTCACATTGCACAAAATTGTCCTCAATATTTGCCATTGTTCTCGGGAAAGAGGTCTGTAGCTTCTGAGCCTATAGTTGGGGATGTTGGAAGATCCCATGAGGCATTTTTAGTTATTGATCACCATTCAGTTAAGTATGATGCCACTATGATGGGTTCTGCGTATGGAGGACCTCTAATTGGATTTCATAGTCCTATAGTAGGGAATGATCCTCATTGTTCAAACCAAAGAGTAGGGAAGGGTCCTATGGGATCCACACATTGAGTCTTATATAACTTCGTAGAATGCTTTTAGTTTGAGGGATTCATATCCCTATTTTTTGTAGGTTTATAGGGGTAAGCCTAATTTTAGGGGGGGGGGGTTTAATACCCACCCCATAAATTTCTTTTTAGTTTTGGTTTCCAAACTCTTTTAGGAACTTTTTATTTGTGTGTTGGTTATTTTAGTGATTCTTGGGGATATTGATGTATGACATTACATTATGATTTGATATTTTATGATCCATTGGATAGTTGTGTGATATCTTTGGTTTACAGTTAGATTTATGGTGATTTCATGATGGTTATTTATATATTATGATTTCATTATGATTATGGTTTCAATGTGAATTTGGTTAATCTTAAATTAATTAATTAATCAAGTTTGTATTTGAATTGTGATTTTTCTAGTGTATTAAGTGTGTTTATTTCAAGATGTACTAGGTTGACTTTTAGGATTGTTGTTACAAAGGCTTGTGATGTGGACACACATCTTGTTGCTGCTATAGAACTAGCTTGGCTCTATTCTGAGATCTTTCTCCTAGACCCCTTAGGGTGTTCACAATCCTAAACTGAGGTAAGTAACTCTTAACTTTACCTCCTCTTCAAGAATCAGTCCCCATCAAAGTGCTTTTCATCTTCTTCTTGTTGAACCTACACAAATAGATTCATTCTACTCACTTATTCAATGTTTTCTGAACATTTCTTTCATTCTCTTCCCTAGCCAGACTATTATCAAGCTCACCTAGGGTAAGATATCTAGACTCCTTGTTGTTGCTTCTCCTACAGAAAACAAAAATTAAACTATGTACAAGGGCTCCTCTCGAGTTCCATTCCGAGACATGATTCTCACCATGGATTTAGGAATCTCGAGGGGCCATTACTATTTACAACCCAAAACGGGTGAAGAACTAATAGCTTGCAAAATAGAAAATAAAGTAACTAATCTACTTGCATGTAAAAGGAACTACAAAGAAACTTGATATCCACTAAACACACAGTCTGCAACTTCTCATTACTGGAAACAAAACAAAATAGTACAATAATCTGCAAATCTCTAACTTTCTTGTAGCTTCTCCTCTTCTTTAATCTCTACTCTCTCGATCTCTAAAATGAAGGCTTGGGATGTTATTAGTAACCATCCTCTCATTGGAAACAACCCTAACTACCTACATATTTGCAAGAATCTCTTCATGAACCATTACAACTGACCATATTGTCCATAAAAGACAAGATTCACTTTTCACAAGCCATTACAACTGACTTTACCAAGCAATAGTAACGTAAACCTAGTTGCAGTGTTGGCCAAGCAGTAGTGTTGGCTGAGCTAGCAGTGTTGGCCAAGCTGGTAGTGCTAGTCAAGCTGGTAGTGTTGGCTGAGCTAGCAGTGTTGGCCAAGTTGGTAGTGCTGGCTGAGCTGGTAATGTTGGCCAAGCTGGTAGTGCTTGCCAAGCTGGTAGTGTTGGTCGAGTTGGTGGTGTTGGCTGAGCACCACTGATACCAAGTAGCTTACCCAAAGTTCTTGATGCCTTGGTTGGATTTCTAGAGGCTTACAAACTACCTCACACACACACAAAACAAAAGAAACCAACTAAGCAACCTATCTAGACATGGATTGACCTATTCATATCCATCTTAGGTTAAAACAAATGACCTTCTAAGGTCCACACAAACTCTCTTGACTTGGCTAGAGTTAGTACATGCTAGAAATAAAGAGCTAGGGGTTTGAATTAGGTGTGCTCTTGCACCATACTCCCCTAGACAAAAGAAAGGTTAATCCATCCTTAGATTGAGCATGTTTGGATAAATGCCCAACATCTTGAATTCTATTTCTCTAATCCAAGTAGCATCAACATCTTCTTTTTCATGCCATTTGACAAGGTGCTCTATATAGTCTTTGTTCCTAGTCTTCTTGTAGACCCTTGAGTCTAGTATCTTTTTAGTTGTCATAGATGGAGTAGGGGTTAATTTCAGATCTTTTACCTCTTGTATTACCTCTTGAAGGTTTTGATCAACATCTTGAGTTGGTCCTTTGTATGCTACCAAATCTACAATGTTGAAAACCGGTGACAACCCAATGTCTTCAGGAAGCTCCACCTTGTATGCATTGTTTCCATACTTTGCAAGTATCTTACACAGACCTAGCCTCTTCATCTGTAGCTTGTGAGGAACACATTTTTGTAGCCTATGTTTGTTCAAGTGTACCATCACAAAGTCTCCAATCTGAAACTGAACATCCCTTTTCCTCTCATCTGCCTTCTTCTTGGTGTGAGTTATACTCTCCACTAATGTCTTATTCACAGTATCATGGACTGAGAAAAATCTTCAGCATAACCACTCTTCTCTACATTGTTTCCAATATCCATGAGTTCACATATACCCCTGGGATGAATCCCATATACTATTGCAAAAGGGATTTTTCCAGTGGATCTATTGACTGTATCATTATAGGCAAACTTTGCTTGTGCAAGTAATTGATCCCATGACTATCCATATTCTTTTGTGAGACATCTCAAAATATTTCCCAAAATTTGGTTCACCACTTTAGTCTGACCATCCATTTGTGGGTGATATGTCGATCGAAAGGAAATATTTGTACCAAGCTTTTGCCATAAGGTTTTCCAAAAATGACTCATAAACTTAAAGTCTCGGTCTGATACAATACTAAAGGGTAATCCATGTATCCTCACTGCTTCTCTAAAGAAAAGATGTGCTATATAGCATGCATCATGTGTGGTCTTGCATGGCACAAAGTGAGCCATCTTTCTGAATCCATCTACAATCACAAAAATACTTTCCATTCCTAGCTTGGTCTTAGAAATTCCAACCACAAAATCCATGCTAACACACTCCCAAGATCGGTTTTGGATTGGAAGTGGTTGATAAAATCCTACATTTGATGAAGTACCCTTGGCCTTTTGAAAAACTATGCAAGTCTCCACATAATTCTAAACATCTCTGCTCATTCTTGGCCAATAGTAGTACCATTGCACCAATTCTAAGGTTTTATGCACCCCAAAATGTCCGCTCATTAAACCATTATGTTTCTCTTGTAGTACGTTCTCCCTCATTGAACCTTTTGGTACATAGAGCTGTCCTCCTTTAAATAGAAGACCTTCTTGTAGGGTCAAATCAGAATACTCACTATGAAAGTGATTCTAAAAATCTTGACATACTCTATATGCTGCTGAAAAATCCTTATCTATTGAATACAAATACTTCAAGTTGTCTATTCCAATGCTTCTTAACTGAAATTATTGCACTGTGAGAAACCTTCTACTCAATGCATCTGCTACCTTGTTTGGTACTCCCTTCTTGTGCTTGATGGTGAAGGTGTAGGCTTGAATGTACTCTACCCATTTCATATTCTTATGGCTTAGTTTGTCTTGGGAATTTAGAAAAAATAAAGCCTGATTGTAGGTAAAGACTACAATTTGTTTGGGAAGGAGATAATGTCTCCATTTCCGTAGTGCTTTTACTAATGCGTACATCTCCAAATCATATGAGGAATACTTCCTCTTTTCATCATTCATTTTTTCACTATGAAAAGCTACTGGTTTTCCCTCTTGACTCAAAACTGCACCTATGGCAACATTGCTTGCATCACATTCCATAGTGAACAACTTATCAAAGCTGGGAAGAGAAAGAATAGGTTGAGTTGCTATCATTTTCTTCAAATCCTTGAATCCTTTATCATCCTTCTCATTCCATTGGAACTTTTCTTTCATACCTCCTTTTATAGTATCTAAAATAGGTGCACTAATTTCACTAAACTGCCTGATGAACTTCCTATAGAACTATGCTAATCCATTGAAGCTTCTTACATTTGTGGCTGACTTAGGTGTAGGCCAATTCAAAATTGCTTCCACCTTTTTGATATCCATCTTCAAGTTACCTTCTGAGATAACAAAACCCAAGTATACGAGTTCTTGTTTCATGAACTCACTCTTCTCCAAGTTGATTGCCAACTTCTCTTCATCCAATCTTTGCATCACCATTTGTAGATGTTTGAGATGATACTCCTTGGTTTTTATGAAAACTAAAATTTCATCTAAGTACACTACAACCCATTTTCCAATGAATTCTTCCAACACCTCGTTCATTAATCTCATAAATGTACTCGGGCCATTTGATAACCCAAAAGGCATAACAAGCCACTCATAGAGTCCCTCGGTAGTCTTAAAAGTAGTCTTCCACTCATCTCCACCTTTGATTCTTATATGATGATAACCACTCTTAAGATCTATCTTGGAGTAATACTTAGCTCCTCCTAAGAAATCCATCAAATCCTCTATCCTACGGATTGGGAATCTATACCGAATAGTGATCCTATTTATGGCCCTGGAATCTATACATAACCTCCAAGTACCATTCTTCTTTGGGGCTAGGACTGTGGGAAAAACACATGGACTTATGCTCATTCTAATCAGTCCTTTATCAAGCAACTCTTGAATTTGGTTGGCTATCTCTGCATTCTATTGTGGAGTCATTTTGTAGGCAGCTTTATTTGGAAGTGAGGCTCCTGGGATGAAGCCAATCTGATGACTAATGGATCTCTCAGGTGTTAGACTAGCTAGTTGACCATCACTAATGATGTCTTGGTATTGAATCAACAACTCTTTCACTTCTAAGGGTAACTCTTCCTTCTTATCCCCTTTATCATTCTTTGGCTTTAGGACCAAAGCAAAGCCTAATCCATCTTCTTCCTCCAATGTTTTTAAGAACTCTTTCTCACCTACTAAAAATATGTTAGGACCCTCTTTCTTTACTTTGCCTTCTTCCAAGACTGAATGAATCTTGAAAATTACCCCATCTTTCTTAAATGAATAGGAGTTCTTAGCTCCATCATGTACTGTAGCTCTATCAAACTGCCAAGGTCTACCCAATAATAGATGACAAGCATCCATGGGAAGTATATCACACAACACTTGGTCCTTATATATACCTATGGAAAATTCTACCCAAGCTTGTTCATTAACTAATACATGTTGATCTTTATTCATCCAAGTGACCCTACAAGGATTAGTATGAGGAATTCTCTTCAACTTTAACTTTTCAATAGCTTCTAAAGAAACAATGTTATTACTAGAACCTGAATCCATGATAACTTTAGAGACCTTACTAAAGACATTATTTTTCCATTAGTATACTCAGAGGAAAAACATAGTCAGAAAGCATTACCGGTAGACAGCAGGCATCACCGACAGGACACAAGCAGTACCGATGAATTGCAAGCATACCTGATAGTACAAATAATTTTGAGAAATATGCTAAGTATAAATGTGATAAGCTTCACTGGCGAACATAAGCATTACCGGCGAACATAAGCATTACCGGCGAACACAAGAATTACCAGCAACATAGTTTCTAGAATCAACCCGATAGGAATAGACAAGCATACCCGATGACATGTTCAGAGAAAGGAACACCGACGATCAAGAAAACCGACCATCATAACCGACAGACAGATCAAGATCTCACAAATTGTGGATCTAAGTTTTACACATTGATTAAAGCAATGTAAATCTATTTATAGAGTTTTATTTTTTTTTTAAATCAGATTAGATGGTCATGCATGCTTTATGTAAATGCTTTAAAGCATCCTAACGGATCTAAAACATATCTAACTACAGATCAAGATCAAGTTGTATATCTTGAATCTAGAGTTAACGTGTAAATGCATGAATCAAGAATTGAGCATAGATTAGTATAAATAGATGTTCGTACTCAATTGTGAGTACATGAATTCTTATTATTGATAGCCACAAAGAGCATCTAAGGAGCAGAAGGTAGAATTCATGCAAAGACCAGAAACAGAGTACATCAGTTATCAAGAACACTCAGAGGCTACTGACGAGAAAATAAAGGTAATACTCAATCATGGAAGGATGATTAATAGCAATTTTTGGAGCTTAATAGGATATTTTATTTGCAATTAAAGATTGTATTTATCTTCAGATCAAAGACTTATGTAGTTGCACTCTAACAAGTGCATCACATCTAAAATCCTTTTGTAGAAGGTGGACTTAACCATCCTTTGTAAATCTCTTAACAAAGTGCACACTTAACAGTGTTGCTAAAGCTTAAAATGAGTTAGATCTTATTAGGTCTCCACTGTAATACTCCTAACAGGGTAGGTCATTAGAAGTGACCAAATTGTAAGCCTTAACCGGCTCTTCTTATCTGCAGATAGTGAAGTTTGTGGGTAACAATCCTCACCATAGTTTTTACTTCCTTAACAGGAGTTTTCTACGATACCATATCTTGTGTTATGTGTTATCAAATTTCATGTATGTTTCTTTTACTGTTACACATCAAATGGAATGTATGATATGATTTCATA
>MU226743.1:2085556-2136676 GCA_018584345.1 Thuja plicata | reverse complement strand
AAATGGATGGATGATTTTCTTGATGGACAAAGAAGAGTCAACAACTACACAGGATTAGGGTACAATGAGAATGGAGAATCCTCTAATCAATTTGATAAGAGGAATGCTTTCACAACCCCAAGATCCAGGAAGTTGTCATGCAATCACTGTGGAAAACCAGGTCACACCTCAAACATCTGCAGAAGCAAAATGAAAGGTATTTCTCAAGCAAAATCTACATTTATTGGTAATTGTTATAAATGTCAAAAGAAAGGACTCAAGGCACATGAGTGCAGATCCAAAGTGATGATTCCAAAGAGAAAAACCTATATGGAAAAATAATGTCCTGCATGCAAAATGAATGGGCATACACATGAGGAATGCTGGAAAAAGAACAACAAAGCTTGGACTCAAAAAGAAACTGATAAAAGCTACAAACCAACAAGAAAAGGTAACTCATATGTTTGGGACTATAACACATGGGCAAATTGCACTACATGTGGAAGGTATGGACATATTGCTGCAAACTATATGAGAAAATGGAACAGAAGGTCAAGAAGATGGTTCAAACTAGGTATGGCATGTTTACATTGTCATAAAGTTGGAAATATGATAAAAGATTGCAAAGACCGATTGACAGACACAAATACTCATCCCAATGAAAACACCATTGATGAAATCAAAAGAATGAGAAACAAGATGTGGGTAAAAGCCACAAATACTAAAGGTGCTAGTTCAAACAATGCAAATGGTGACACCTCATCCACTGGATCTGGTGACATCACTACATCTAACTAGATTCCACAAGTAAGTATGGAACTGCATTACCACATATTCTATTATGCATCAGTTCCATTACACATAGTTCATATTGTTATATAGGCATAAATCAAGATGGAATATACTGTTACTTGATAATCTACTATAAAGCTATCATCGGTTATTGGGCACAATATGCATCGGTGAACACACACAGAAAATACATGCAATACTTAATAGAATATATCGGTCACAACACAAATTGTATGTAAACCGACAAGTATCGGTATACACTGAATCTACAAATGTTATTGTCGCAATATTACCGTCGATCATCGGTAAATTCTCCAACACTGCTAAGTCACCCCGACGCTTTGCAAAGACACCGGAGGAGTTATGAATGCATTTACCGACAAAGATAGTCTTCATAAACTGACCAAGTTGGTAAGCATTAATGACAACTTAGGGCACCAAAAGTATAAAAGCCCGATGAGTAAGCTCATTTTTACACCCGCAATTTTTGAGCAGAGCAGAGAAAAGCATAGCAATTTTTATGCAGTTTGAGAAGTGACCCAGCAAAAGGAATCCATAGAGCACTCAGATTCGAAGGAGATCATAGACATTCAGTAAGTTCCTTTACTCACCGAAAAGCACTGTTTTGATTCAGGAAAGCCCTAAAATTTCAAATACGATGGCATCTACATCTAGGGTAGAGAAAATCAAGTTTTACAAGACAAAACTTTATAGAATTGTCAAAAGAGGGGCATGTGCTGAACCAAAATACAAATTACATCCTGAGATAGCCTCTCAACCAGACGATTCCGGAGCATTCTCCCAAATCCCAGCTAGGGTTTTATTGGTCAAAGATGTTAGGTCATTTATACACTGCAAGATCTCAGAAATAGGAGATCTAGACCTAGAAACCACCTATAAGGCACTTTGTGATGATGGAGGCAAGCTCAAAGATGAGCACAAACACTTAGAAGTGAAAGGTTTGATGAATGCACTTCATTTCCCAAAGGTTTTTAAGACATAATGGATTAAGATCATTCTAAGAAGAGTACATAACAAAGCTTTGTGGTTGAACAAGAAAAAGGCTATAAAAAAAGACATTATACATGCAGTAACAGGATATCCAACAACTGAAAAACCTCAAGCTCATAAACATCCTTCGATTGCAGAAGTGGAAAGGTTAACTAGAGCTAAATTTGACAAAAGGGCACTAAAAGTAAACACTATCACTGACACAGAGCTAAGATTTGGTGCTTTCATGGTTGGATATAAAATATTTCAAGCTAGTAGAATGAATAGCATCTCTAGCATAGTAATGAGCACAGCCTACAAGATCATCAAACTAGGGAAGAAGATGGATCTAGCAGAGATCCTATTACATCAATTTGAAGAGAACATGTGCACCATTAGGTCCTCAAGTAAAAACACATGTAATTTTGGTTCTCTTATGATATGTATATTCTTCTACTTTGAAGAGTACTTTCCTTCAATTGGAAAAGTAACATGGGACACCGGCAGACCTATTACCATGCAGATTAATGAATACATTGAAACTCTAGGCACAGACTTTGACAATGTTATGCATGAGTATTTTAAGGCAATCAAGGATATGCTACAAGCAAGGAATAGGATTCTTGAAAGTCTTATTGAGGAATATAAAGATGACATTTGTTTTATGGCGAATACTGACTTCACCTACATTCAAGTAGTAGTCCGAAGAAAATCTTGGTTAGAAAAACTTGATTATGAGATCAAGACTGGGACAACAATAGAAGCAATAAAAGCATTATTGAATGAACCCATTGACAACAAACAAATGAGGTTTGGTACTTATGAGGAAGCTAAATAGAAAATCAAATCAACACTTGTTGTCAAAAAGGCTGTAAAGAAGTCTAAGAGAATGGTGAAAAACCTAAAGAAAAACTTGAACATATCTTCTGATGGAGAAGATGAAGAACAGGGTAAGGAGGAAGAATAGAGTAAGGAGGAAGACACTGAGGAACAGCTTCCCATTGGTGAAATAGAAGAGATACAAGAATCAAAAGAAGATAAATTCGATTCACCACCTCCTCCTCCAACCAAAAGGTCTAGGACAAGAAGCCAAACGGCTAAAGACACTAGTCCAATGCCTATGGTAAAGGGCAAGGTGTACAAAAGGAAACCTGCACCTACAAGGGTTAAAACACCACCTAGGGAACCTACCAAGAGGAGAAAGTATGTTCAAACAGATGAAGAATAAGAAGATACAGCAATGGATGAACCTGATGCTGTCAGACTAGCAAAGGAAAAGGAAAATCTATCATCACCATCTGAAGATATCGATGACATATGTAAGTACATCTCTGAATCTGCATCTATTGGACACCCAAAGATTAGAAAATGGTTAAGATGGGATAAAGAAGAAAAAAATAAAATAGAATACACACTAATTGCAAAAATGTGCAGACATTATTATGTCCCACTACACTTTGAAAAACAAGAAGTTCCACAAGAACTCTTAAATAAGATTTCTTCTAGGTTCACTTATGCACTTCATGAAGAGAAAAGACTTAGAGAAAAAGTATTGGTTTCTCTTATGACTGATTCCCCAAAAGAAGAAATCAATAAAGTAATGGAGAAATACACAAAGAAATTCTCACCAAAGATGAGAGCCTACAAATTTCTTCAAGAAAAACTTATAGAGCTAGAGGAAGACACTCACAAAATGTGGAGTGATATACTAAAACCTGTAGAGACAAACATTCCTACAAATGAACCTATCAACACAGTAGGTCACTCAAAAATTGAGTTGGAAAATGAAGAAGTGCAGATAATAGGTCAGAAACAAACAAATGTTATAGATGAAGAATGGCCATTAGATGGTAAAGATGATCAAGCACTGAATAGTCCCATCCACATTACCTTGGAGGATGAAGAAGTTTCCAAGGAAGATCTAACAATTAAGGGTAACTTAGATGTGGAAATTAATGATGAATCATGGTTAGACAATATTGTTGACACCAATACAGGTAAAGAACCTACCGCAGAAATCCAAAAAGATGAAGACATCAATGCTACTGCAGAGGGTAAGACCGATGAACAAGACAAGGCTATTGACATTCCAACTGTCAATACGCCAACTAATATGAATATATTGATAGATGCTACTAATATATAGTCTAACTAGGACAAATCATCTAAGAAAGATGATGATATACCCAAAGATGTGGGTACAGATGAAAGTAAAGAAGTGGCATCAAACACTCGAAAGGATACAGGTACATAAATGTAGGATGCCACCGATGAAAAGAAAGAGCAAGAGGCAGAGAAAACAACAGAGGATACATCTAAGCAGATTGCAGAGCAAGGAAAGAGTGAGGAAGTAAAGAAAAATGAGGACATGAAACAAAAAGAAGATTCATCTGTTGACACACCCAAGGTTCATGAGGAGACGTCTTCACAAAACCAGCTGGTGATCACAGAACAAGTACAAAAGGATGCCTCAACATCTTTGCACTCACCAACTAAATCTACACAATCACAGGCTTTGTAGATGGTATTACATCAATCTGCCACCACCAACCAACCAAAGAAGAAGAAGAAGAAAATATTAAAGAAATACATACTAGTGGTCACACTTGATGAAGTCATTGAAGTACCAAATTGGGACATCACCACTTTGGACAGTGATAAACTTCAAGAGTTTGGAGTACTTTGTCAACGAAAAGCCATACAAAAGAAGATGATTAAAGAACATAGAGAAAACATGGCACTTGAGAAAGCCAAAGAAATACTCCAACAACTGGTTCCTGAAGTGAAAATTGATGAAAATGCTTCAGTTAAGGAACACATTATTGTTCTTACCGATGCTATAATAGAGCAAGGGATTGAAGCCGACCAAGCAATGGAAGAACAAGCAAAGAAGAAA
Organism: Thuja plicata; assembly: GCA_018584345.1. Classification (NCBI taxonomy): domain Eukaryota; kingdom Viridiplantae; phylum Streptophyta; class Pinopsida; order Cupressales; family Cupressaceae; genus Thuja; species Thuja plicata. The sequence goes on along the minus strand of MU226743.1, from coordinate 2,132,019 downwards.
TATCAATACAAGCTAATTGATAAGATAAGCCAAGAAGTGGCATTGAACAAGGTCAAGCTCAATGAACTTAGTGATGAACTGGAGCCAATGATTGCTAAGGCAATAAACTTAGTTCAGAAAATGTGCACACTTGACAAATATGCAAAGGAGAACAATGACAAGCTTGCAGAAATTGATGCAAATGTCACTAAGAGTGCACAAAGCCTAACCTCAAATGTCGAGAGAATAAAGGCACATCATGACATAGTGATTGAGGAAAATAGGCTAAGACAGGAAATATGGGATGCTGAGACCCAATTTAGAGGTGAGATAATAGAACTTCAAGCTCACATCTTACCAAATCTCACAATAATTTAGCAACATATTTCAGAAGCTAGAAATCTTATAGCAACCCCAGAGATGTCTATCATAGATAGCATCTATGATATTCATGTAAGAATTTCACTAGAGCACATGGCTCTAGAAATGATCAAAGAAAAATGGGATAAAATGATGGAGGAAGTTAAATCCTCACATTCCCACCTTTTTGAGAATTTGTAAGTACCTTTGTCCTTAGCATCAAAAAAGGAGGAAAAGGCAATGTATATAGCTATGTACAATATATATATATATAAAGGAAACAAAACATAAACGATATATATATATATATACTTACACTTACTGGCATATACATAGGGGGAGTCATTCTAATGACTAAGGAAATAGTATACATAAGTGTACATACTAATATACTCAGTATGTTGCACATATCATGTTTTTGATACTAATGTCAAAGGGGGAGATTGAAGACATTATTTTTCCATTAGTATACTTAGGGGAAAAACATAGTCAGAAAGCATTACCGACAGACAATAGGCATCACTAGTGGAACACAAGCAGTACCGGTGAATTGCAAGCATACCTGACAGCACAAAGAATTTTGAGAAAAATGCTAAGTATAAATGTGATAAGCTTCACTGGCGAACATAAGCATTATCGGCGAACATAAGCATTACCAGCGAACACAAGCATTACCAGCAACACAGTTTCTAGAATCAACCCAACAGGAATAGAAAAGCATACCCGATGACATGTTCAGAGAAAGGAACACCGATGATCAAGAAAAAAGACCATCAAAACCGACAGACAGATCAAGATCCCGCAAATTGTGGATTTGAGTTTTACACGTCGATTAAAGCAATGTAAATCTATTTATAGAGTTTTATTTTTATTTTAAATCAGATTAGATGGTCATGCATGATTTATGTAAATGCTTTAAAGCATCCTAATGGATCTAAAGCATATCTAACTACAGATCAAGATCAAGTTGTATATCTTGAATCTAGAGTTAACATGTAAATGCATGAATCAAGAATTAAGCCTAGATTAGTATAAATAGATGTTTGTACTCAATTGTGAGTACATGAATTCTTATTATTGATAGCCACGAAGAGAATCTAAGGAGAAGAAGGTAGAATTCATGCAAAGACCAGAAATAGAGTACATCAGTTATCAAGAACACTCAGAGGCTACCGACGAGCAGATAAAGGTAATACTCAATCATGGAAGGATGATTAACAGTAATTTTTGGAGCTTAATAGGATCTGTTATCTACAGTTAAAGATTGCATTTATCTTCAGATCAAAGACTTATGTAGTTGCACTCTAATAAGTGCATCACATCTAAAATCCTTTTGTAGAAGGTGGACTTAACCGTCCTTTGTAAATCTCTTAATAGAGTGCACACTTAACAGTGTTGCTAAAGCTTCAAACAAAGTAGATATTAACAGGTCTCCACTGTAATAATCCTAAAAGGGTAGGTCATCAGAAGTGACCAAATTGTAAGCCTTAGCTGGCTCTTCTTATCTATAGATAGTGAAGTTTGTGGGTAACAATCCCCACCACAATTTTTACTTCCTTAACGGGAGTTTTCTGCGATACCATATCTTGTGTTATGTGTTATCAAATTTCATGTATGTTTCTTTTACTGTTACACATCAAATGGAATGTATGATATGATTTCATATACATAAAGAAAGATGAACAAATAGATAAGTTGTTTTTCAAACTGATGACTAAGGGTTAATGGGCTAACCAAGAAAAGTTTTAGAGGTACTGATTCACCCCTCCCCTCTTAGTACATCATCTGAATGCAATTCCAATACTTACCAAGTACCTTGCATTTGATTCAAAATAAATATATTCTTTGGCTTGTCTCTTCTTTGTTGGGTTCTTTGAGGAGTGCTCTGTGAATCATTAGATTCTCTCCATTCTCAAAATCTAGTGCAATTTATGTTGTCTTGTTGCTAGAAGTGTAATACCCCTCTAACCCTAATAAAAGTTTTTTTGAAAGAAGTAAGATCTTTAGATGTTTCCTTATAGCTTAATACTTGTTTTCCTATAAGTTGTTTATAATGATTTAATCAGCTTGTACCTGAGAATTCTAATATTAGACATATTGTCTGAAGGTATCATTTATGTATGTGTTTATCCCCATGTATGTATAAAGGACCTTCAATACCTTTCTGAACACGGTTAGGATGTTATGTGATATGTGCTAGATGGATATAGATATATTCTTCTATTAAAGTTACTTTCGATAAATCTTGTATGTCACTTAATGATTTAAGACATTTATTATGATTATGATGAGTTATTATTAGTATCGATTATTGACTAACCCAATTCTCAAGATTCTAACCCTCATGTTACATTACTTGTGTGTGTGTGTGTGTGTGTGCACATATACATTATGTGTTTTCATGATTCAGGATGAAGTCATAGTTACTCACATAGATGAGGTCCACACGATGTATCGATCCCGATCATCTGTCGGCAATGTCTTCTTTAATATGCACATCAATGCACATGTATTTCTTCTTGGTGATGTAGGCTTGTAGGTACTAGGCATCGACTTCAACTAGCTTCATAGGTCTAATCATGCCCCAAAATCCTCGATCATTGTTGTTGTTACGGAGATAGTACCCGGTCCCGCAAGACTAAGCCTAGCTCTGATCCTTGCTCCCGGGATGGGTATTTTTGGGATTTGTCCTTTGATTGTGGGTTGATGTCTGTTTATAGATGTGTAGTATTTGATCATTGTGGATATTCGTTATAGTCCCTAGTACTAGGTGAATATTGTTTTGTGGTTGGACTATCGGTTAGTAATAATTTGATGGTATTATGGAATTAAATGCATGGTAATAAGCCTTTTCTTGTGTATGCAGTAATGCATGATTATAATAATAATAATATTTGCATGGATATATATACACATAGGCATATGGGTGCACACATATGCATATGTCTATGTATATGGTTATATAAATATGCTTATATAAATGTTTAATATATGTGTGTGTTTATGTATTTATTTATTATGTGTCTTTTTATTTTTAAGTAAGGAATTAACTATTATGTGAAATTATGACTAGTATAATTATTCCTTTAAAGGAGGAAAGTAACTAATCTTTATCTAAGGTGAAAGAAAGAATAAAATAAAAGAATTTACTTAAAGCATGAAATTAAAACAAAGGTGATAAATTAACCAAAGCATTCCTATGAAAGTATTTACACATTAATTTAACTAAAAACTAATATAGTCCAAATAAATAACCAAAAGATAGTTGTGGATGGTTGCATTGGTTGAAATGTCCTGTGCAACCAATCCTAAAACATATTTATGTAAGGAGATTTGGAAAGAAATTGGAGAGGAAGAGGATAGGGAATTGACATACAACCAAAGAATATTGAGAAAGTTGGTGGTGGCATTCGGAGGAAAAACTCTATGATTTAAAAACTTGAAGAAGTTGGAATTGGCTGGAGTGGGTTGAGAAATTTTTCAAAGGTTTCTTTGTAGGATTCCAGGTAGGCTCTACCCAGAAAGAGAATCCTTTTCATATGAAAGTTGTGCTTGATGTGTGTGTTTTATTGTCTGCTAGTGTTATATTAGATCAGAGGAAATCTGTAATGGTTGTAATGCTATGTTGCTTTCTTGTATTATTGAAAGTTGATGACTATCTTCATGATAGGTAATGATAGTATGTGTTCATGTCATCTGTCCTTCTTTATGAGTTGTCTCCATCCTTTGATGCTTGTGAGTTGCAGTACTCTCTCTCTCTGCCTTGTTAGAATAGTATGTTTTGAGATTATCTTTCTTTACCTTGAATCTAGTGACAGGACTAGAATAGACATACCTCAAAGGTAGGATGGTTTTGAGGTCTGTTTTGGAATGAGAACAAAGGGATCTCAACTAGGTATCTCTCTAATTCTTCTTTCCAGACTGCCATCTTACCCAGTTTTACCTGAAAGGCCAATCTTTTACCACCTGCGCAGTTCTAGACTCTACCTGCGCAACTTGCGTAACCACCTATGCAGATTAGGGTTCCCACCTGCACAACTTCATAACCACCTACACAACTTGGGCTACCACCTACGTAGGACTCATCTAGATTGGTTTTTAGGGTTTCTAGAAGGGCTCAGGGTGTCATGTTGACCTGGGGTTGACCCTAGGGGGTGTGAAAACTTGTAGGACACTTATTTTTTCATATGGTTTTATTTTTAGTATCTTTTGGAACCCTCTCAAGAGTTTGGGATGATTTTGGGAACCTTGATTAGGGTTAGGGTGGTCTAAGTCTGATCTCAGCCTTAGGGTGGAACATAAAATGTAACATTTAAGTATAAGATACATACTTTTAATTCCTTATACTTTAATTTACTTTTTATTTAATACCTTCCAGGATGTTTGAGAGTGGTTTCAGCCTCCTAGGATTTCAAATAAAGATTCTAGATTTTGAAGGTTTTAGGAAATTTTAGACTTAGCCAATTTCAAGAATCAGCATGTTTTCTGCAATATGATCTTGTTATGATGTTATTTGGTTTGAGTTGGTACCAAAAGGAACTAGTTATATGGTTTATACATAATACTTGATAATTGGTGCATTTTGATGTCTTCTTATGTGTTATCTTCCATCTTGAATGTTAGATTAGGGTTTAGAACTATCAGGTAGATTAGGGTCAATCAGTGATCCCCTAAACCCAATCCTAGGTTACTATGATGTTATAATTTATGTTTTTATGAGTTTCATGATGTTATTATGTTATTGAGAATCCCTTGTGATGCATTTGATGCAATGTGGTTGTGTTTTAACTATCTGTGTACTCGATTACGGTTTAGGGTTATCCAAAGGATTCAGGACAACTAGTGCTTTCCTAAACTAAACTATTTGATGTTGTGACATTGTTATGTCTTCCTATGGATTATTATCTATGTCTATTATGCCCTTTTGATGTTTTCTAAAGGTAGGGAACCTAAGAACACTAGGTGAGTGGCTCACAGTGGGTGGCCGGGGCCCTAAGTGGCTAGTACCAGGGTAACCCACTATGAGTTGTTTAATCCAGTGATAATAATAAGAATTTATGGGAAGGTAACTACACATTAACTAATATAATCCTCACCCATGTTGGTAGTTCTAGTAAAGGCTATGGATGGGAGTGGGAGAAGGTGCTATTGCGATAGCACAATTGGATAGTCTCATCCCTATGAGAGATGTTTTGTTCCGAATGTGCCTACTTGGGGGCTGGGGCCCAGAGTGGCTGACTAGGGTAACCAAAGGGGTGAGGGATATGAGATGACACTCACCTAGCATGTCTTAGAGTTACAACCAATGTTCTTTATGTCTTTTTGATCTTCTTGTGTTTTCTATTGTGTTATGTTTTGGGAAGGGCTACCATCACCTTAGGGGTATCCTAGTTGTTACCTTCTTGCGTGGACCTTGGGCTCTGTCTCCTAGCATGGGGGAGTGGAATATTTTTGGATCCACGTGGTTGGGTGGTTAATCTTTTTATATCGAGGTTCTATTCGTGGTCCGATGGATGTTCTTGGCTCCTGTTCCTTCTGGATTTCTAGTTTTGAAGACTTCATATTGTATATGTAAAGATGTGCTTATGCATGTGCATTCTTGTAAAAGAAATATCTTGTAAATCATTGGATCTAATGATATGATGTATATAAATGTAATTCAAATAAATGTATAAGGGAATGGGTAGATCTAGGAAAAAGGAAAGGGTAAATATTATATGTTATCACTATGAAAAGATAATTGTTTAGGGTATTTTTTCATGTATCTTTATTACTTTTGGTATCCAAGAAATGATCTTAGACTTAGTATGAAATAATTTATTTATGAATGAATGTGCTATCTCTTGATGTATGGTTGTGGAAAACTATTATGAGTTAATGAATCTATGAATAAATAGCTATAGAATTCAATATTAGATTATGGTTACTATGTTTCACAAATGTGCATGAAATAATAAAGTATATAGGGAATTGCATATCCATCAAATATTTATCTTTCACCTAAACGCTTAATGAATAGTGTAAATAATGACATGAGTTTAGTAAAGGATAACTCACATGGATGCATGCTAAAATATTAGGGTTGATGGTAAGATTATACATGTAACTTAATGTTAAGAGTAAAGGAATGAATTACAAACTTATATTAATCAATCACTACCTTAATGGGTAAATGAATAGATTACATTATGTTTCTATAATAGCAGTGTTAGGGAACCTGAGATGACTTAGATTAGTTATAATATTTCATTTAAAAAAATATATATTCACATCTCTTAGTAGTTAGTTGACTTGTCCTCCAGGGTTCCCTGGCAGGGCATGACAAGAAGACTCTTCTTGCACATAGTGGACTCTCTTTTCTCCTCCTTGTTATGTAGAACTCTTCTCAGGACACTGATATGTAGGATGTCCAAATTGCTGACAATTGTAACACTTCATTGAAGAGAAGTAAGATCCTCTTCCTTGGTTATTAGTTCTTCCTCTTGAACTACTATTTGAACCTCTTCCACAGTTATAACCACCTCTTGTGTTACTGGATTCTCCTTGATTCTCAGTGAGTTTGGAATCACTCTTATTTCTTCCTCCATATCCTCCTCTATGACCTCTACTATCTCTTCCTCTTCCTTGACTATTTGAATCTTTCTTCTTGTTGAATTTTTCCTCCACTTTGAGGGCTATCTGGTAACATTGGTGTATAGTCTTGGTGTTTAAGAGACTAATTTCCTCTTGGATACTCCACTTGAGACCATTTAGGTACCTAGCCACTTTTCAGATTTATTCTTCCATCACATGTGACCTTAAGCATAGCTTGTCAAACTCTTTTTTGTAGGAACTGACTTCTAAATATTTTTTGTCTCAGATTATGTCTCCTTTTGTGCAACTGCACTTCATAATCATCAGGAAGGTAAGTTTCCTTCATCTTGGACACCATACCTTTCCAACTGGATATGGGGTTCTTTCCTTCTTTAGTCCTCTCATCTTGGACAAACTTCCACCAAGTGAGAGCAATTCCTCTCAACCTTGTTTTGGCTATTCTTACTTTCTGAGCTCCGGTCACATTATCACAGTCAAAGTGATTTTCAAGACCTTCTATCCATTCCATGATTAATTCTAGCTCCATCTTTCCACTAAATAGAGGCATGCCTTCTAAGGACTTACCACTCATTGTCTTCAATGCTTTCAAGAATGTCTCTTCTTGAATCATAGGGTCTAGCTCTAGTATAATGTCTTCCTCAGCCACTTCTTTACCCTTTCCATTAGCTTCTCTCATCCATTCACTGACTGTTGCAGTCCTAAGATGTACTTCTTCCAGCTTAGTCACCATTTCGGCTAACTGTTCCTTTAGGATTCTATTCTCCTCTCTTTGCTCTTCCGCTTATTTTTCAAGTTCCATGTTGGTCACCATTTGGATGAGTCGAAAAATGTTCCTATAGATAACATCCAAACAACACATGCCCAAATATTTTAGGGCTCTGATACCAATCTGATGTGGATAGACATCTTGTTGCTGTTACAGAACCAACTTGGATTTGTTCTGAGATCTTTCTCCTATACCCCTTAGGGTGTTCACAACCCTAAACTAAGGTAAGTCACTCTCAACTTTACCTCATCTTCAAGACTCAGTCCCCATCAAAGTTTTTTTCATCTTCTTCTTATTGAACCTACACAAATAGATTCATTCTACTCACTTATTCAATGTTTTTTGAACATTGTTTTCATTCTCTTCCCTAGCCAGACTATTATCAAGCTTGCCTAGGGTAAGATATCCAAACTCCTTGCTATTACTTCTCCTAAAAAAAACAAAAAGGAAACTATGTACAAGGGCTCCTCTCGAGTTCCATTCCAACACATGATTCTCACCATGGATTCAGGAATCTCGAGGGGCCATTACTATTTACAACCTAGAACGGGTGAAGAACTAATAGCTTGCAAAATAGAAAATAAAGTAACTAACCTACTTGCATGCAAAAGGAACCACAAAGAAACTTGATATCCACTAAACACACAATTTGCAACTTCTCATTACTAAAAACAAAACAAAACATTACAATAATCTGCAAATCTCTAACTTTCCTATAGCTTCTCCTCTTCTTCAATCTCTACTCTCTTGATCTCTAAAATGAAGGCTTGAGATGTTATTAGTAACCATCCTCTCATTGGAAACAACCCTAAATTTCCACATATTTGCAAGAATCTCTTCAAGAACCATTACAACTGACCATACTATCCATAAAAGACAAGATCTACTTTTCACGGGCTGTTACGACTGACTTTTCCAAGCAATAGTAACGTAAACCTAGCTCTAGTGTTGTCCAAGCTACAGTGTTGGTCGAGCTGGCAGTGTTGGTCGAGCTGTAGTGTTGGCCAAGCTGGCAGTGATGGACAAGATGGTAGTGCTGGTCGAGATAGTAGTGTTGGCTGAGCTAGTAGTGTTGGCCAAGCACCAGTGATACCAAGCAGCTTATCCAAAGTTTCTAATGCCTTGGTTGGATTTCTAGAGGATTACAAACTACCTCACACACACACAATAAAAGAAACCAACTAAGAAACCTATCTAGACATGGAGTGACCTAGTCATATCCATCTTAGGGAAAAACAAATGACCTTCTAAGGTCCACAAAAACTCTCCTGACTTGGCTAGATTCAGTACATGCCAGAAATAAAGAGCTAGGGGCTTGAGTTAGGTGTGCTCCTGCACCAGCTTGGGTAATTTATATCTGCTATGTGAATGCCTATGTGTGTATCTATTTTATGTGTCTTGTGAGTTTCATTTTTCACAATTTGTGATTCCCCAAACATGGTTTAATATTAGGTTCTTGATCTTTTGATGTATATGAGACTTTTGGCTTTATGATGGTTATGAATATATGAAAACCAGTATGTTCCTTTTGTTGGAATTATGATACAGTTCTAGAGATTATATGAAGAGAGGTCATGAGTGGATGCATAATTGGTTGTCATCGATGGAAATATATTCATACATCGTGATTATAGTGATCGGTAAGCACTAAACATGATCGATAGAAGAGAAGATCAACTATGTATGTTGATTAATGTTCAGATATACATTATTAATAAATAATGGTAGCAGTCGAGTTAAGGAAATATTCAAATTTCATGCTTAGAGACATAGTATGTTTACGGTATGACGAATCTATGATTCCAATCACAAATTTTTTGGATGAGAGGTGATGGAAGTTTCAGTGTCACAGTCACTAAGATAGGTAGAAATTTTATGTTCTTGATCAACCAATCAGATGATTATAGATCAATGAGCAGTAGAATATATGTGATCATTTATAATGATATGATGAAATGGAATAAAGGTTATAAATCCAATGTATTTTTATTTACAAGATCATTACAAGCATGTAAGATAGATTTAAGGTACTGCATTGGAGAAGTCAAAACATGTTTTATTATCTTGGAGATGTAAACTCATAGATCTTATCTTGACCTAATGCGGTCATGATAAGATGTTTTTATCATAGATATTATAAATTTGATACATGGTTTTGTCATGGGAAAGCATTTTTAAGATCAATATTAAGGTGATGCAAATTGTTTTATTTAAAGAATCAGGGAGAAAGTTAAAAAGTTGTAACAGAAACAAGTTGTTGTTGTTGAAGATTTTTAATGGTGATTAAGGTTTTATGATTTCATATTGAAGTTGAGATTAGAGAATAGAGAGCATATACAGAGTATAGATTATAGAGAGATGAAAAGGATCTAATAGGCAATCAATGCCAATCTATAGATAAACAATCTTGTTGCTACCTAACAATTACAACAGGTCAAATCCTTTAATAAGGTGAACTCTAATAGTTTCTTATTTATAAATCCTTTAACAGGTTGACATATTAATTGAGGTTTTATATCCTATAGAGAGGTAGATCATAATAGATCTTATTATCTTCCTAATAGTTCACTAATCACTTCTAACAAGGTGAACCCTCAAAAAGGGTATTGTAGTTCCTAACAGGGAAAACTCATTTACTACAGTGATTGGGCTTGTGGGTGTCATCCCCACCATGGTTTTTTGCCCCTTTGACAAGGATTTCGATGTGAAAAATATTTTTTTTATGTGTGTTAAAGTTGTGGATGCTTTGTATTGTTTGTTGTTACTTGATTATTTCATTCACATACTTTGAGGTTAATAAGTTACTAGTGCAGTTAATCAGATCAAAATATGAATTGAGTCAATACCTATTTGTACTGATCACCCCCTCTCTCAGACACAAGCTATCCAATAATTAGTATTAGAGCTTAGGTCCTTTTGGTGATAAGTCTAAAAACTTGAGGAAAAGATCCCTATAAGTCAACATGGATAGATACAAGTATGAGAAGAAACTTGAGGATGTGAGTCATGGTATCAATGAACTGAAGGATAAGCCAAGGCATTCCCTTGCTAAGAGAAGAGATATTAATGAGTAGTTGAGTTAGAGTAAAGAATACATTAAACATCTATCTGAAGGCAATTTATCTGAAGAATCTAAGGAAGAACTTGCAGATCTAATGGATAGAAATAGTGGACTTAAGAGTGAAGTGGATAATCTGATAAAATAACTTTAAATTCAGTCTATCATGATGAATGAATAACTTGAAAGAAAAGGGCTGCTAAAAGTGCCAAGAAAATTGTTGAAGATTCCCTAAAGGTTAAACATGAAACCCTAACAGAAAAGTTGGAGCAACTATTCAGATCAGAGCAGGAGGTTTCTATAGTGAGTGAACACTTACATAGTCAAGATGATGAAAAAGCTTACATTGAAAGAGAGAATGAAGGGATAAGGAAAGAGAATGAAAAGATAAAAGAACAATTGAAAGCTACACATGATCTACTGGATAAATTCAGAAAGAGTTCTATCAAACTGGATGAACAATTTGGAAAATAGAGGATAAATGGAGAAAAAAAAGGTTTAGGTTTTACAAACTTTTAGGCTAGTGAATCTTTTGGTATCAAGGACATCAATGATGAAATATATTCAACACCCAAGGTGAACATCAACAATGGAAAGAGATGCTAAAAAATGGTATGTTTTAATTGTCATAAGGTAGGACATACTACTAACATATGTTGGTTTAAATGGACTGGTCCAAATGTTAGACCTAGAGATTCTACTGCTAGAATAAAAAATTCTTATGCTAGAACTGATAACTGCAGTGCTAGATCTAACACATTTCATGGAATTTGTTACTACTGAAACAAGTTTGGGCACAAAGCTAATTAATACAGGATGAGGAAAAAAAATAGTGGTCATATGACTAAAATAGTTAGAGACTTATCAATCAAGGGAACTGGTCAGATATTACTTGTTCTAAATGTCACAACTATGGACATATGGCTATGACTTGTAGATTAAGGTTATATAAAAACAATTCAGGTCCCTGGAATCTAACAAGTATAGTCTGTTATGTTTGTAACAAGGTTGGTCATTTTTCTAGGTCATGTAGAGAAAGAAAGTATACTGAAGGTCAACTAGTGAACAATGATAAAAATTCCAAAGGAGAATAATTGTCAATGCAGATGAAATAAGGAATAATATGAAGAAGACATTGGTGAGGAAAGGAGAATTGAATTCGTCAGAATCAATAGAGAACTCCACAAGTCCAAGAAAGGTGGAGAAACCATCAATAAACTAAGCACAATATTTTCTTAGGGGAAGCACTTAAAGTCAAATAATTTACCGACCCCCTAAATTCATGAGAGGTAAGGTTAATATTCATTCTAAGATGCTTATTTGTGAATTAATGATGGTTAGTGAAGATAAAAGTGTTTGCATGCATAAATTGAGTGTTATGCTGCAACCGTTCTGGTTGGTGGAAAGCACTATTTGACTATTATGTCAAAAGACTACATTATAAAATGTTATATATATGATAAAGTGAACTCTTTTATCACTTTGCATGTTAACAAAGTTTTCTCGAAAACATTTGGTTACATTCCATAGAGAGAGCTTTTTTTTTTTTTGGACTAAGATTTTGCACGAGACTCAAATCGGTAGAGCCAAGGTTATAGCTTGAACTGAAAAATATATTTAAAAGAATCATTGTTACTATTTATTAATTGTTAACATCATGGATACCCCATTTTTGATCAAAATCACTAATGACCCAAGACCTGTATTCAAGTTACACCTAATGAAGGAAAACAAAAATGATCAAATGGGGGGCCCTATCTTCGATAACCTATGGAGTATTGTTAACTAAAGATATTAATTCATTCATTCATTGAAAATTGGAAGAACTAGGAGCTGATGACATCTACAATGAATTTCTAAAGTTGAGTGATGGTGTGAAGGTAAAATATGAACACATGCATTTGGTTCAAAAAGATTTTTCTTACGCTACTGAGATACCTGATGATTTTCATCTAGAATGGATAATATATGTTTTGAGTAGAGTACATGATCAATTTATTTGACTAGATAATCCTCTCAAGATATCAAAATAATTAATCTACAGAGTTATTAGATTTTGTGTGACCGGTGAAGGCCCTACCCTACGAAATATTGATGTAAATCTAGTTACTCATCTAACCAAATCCAAATAGGATCACAAAGCCATGAATATTAAGGATATAAATGAAAAGGAAGTGAGGTTTTCTTCAATGGTGATAGGGCATGGAGTATATAAATTGATTAAATTGAATAGTATACGTGGTTGAGCTATTCACGTTGCATACAGAATGGTGAAGGAAAATTAAAAATATGATCTTTGTGAGATGTTGAGGAGTCAATTATTTGTGAACATGGAGAATATTAAGAAAGATAAGATGTAGAAATTCAAATACAGATCACTCTTGGTATGTATGTTCTTTTACTTACATAATCATTTTCTTGGAATAGGTTCTATTGCATGGTCAAAGGATAGACCTGTAGTAATGTAGATTAAACAATGCATAAGGACTTTAGGAAATAATTTTGATTCAGTTATGTGGGGTTATTTCAAAGATTTAAAAATTAAAATGTAGCTAAGAGAGATAATCCCAACCAGTATTTTTGAGATGTATAAAGATGACATATTTTTTCTAGTAGATACAGATACTTGTATGTTGCAAGCAGTGCAACCTAGAACATTTTGGATACTTTCTATGGTTTATGAAGTTGATGGTGATCTAGTTAATATTCATTTCAATGTTTTATTATTGAAAACAATTGATACTTCAACACCTAGGTTTGGAACTTATGAAGTGTCATCATTAAAAATCTATAATGAGTTGAAAACACTAATAATCCAAAGGAAGATCAAAAAGCAAGTCGACAATTTAGCCAAGATGAGTGGCATTACACCTGAAATGATGAAGAGACTTAGAAAGAAAATGGAAAGTGAGGATGCTGGTACATATTATATAGAATTCAAGAGTACTAGAATAGAAGTAGAAGATGTTACACCTAAGAGAGTTACAAGAAGTTAAGTACTAAAAAATCTACATATACTTCCACTACTTCTACTAAGGATAAGAAAGAGAAAAAGATATCAAAAACTATTTAGAGAACTTACAAAAGAAAGAAAGAAATGAAATCAGGATACAAAGAATCAAAAAGTAAGAAGGAATGTATAGAAAAGGTTGAAGGAGAAAAGGTCAGAACAGAGTCTAGGAAAAAGTCTACTACTATAGAAACTGATAAAATTGACAACTCTATAATTCTTGAGAACATTGTTAAGGATATCAAAGAACATGGAAATATGATGGGAGTATGGAATCATTTTGATAAGTTTACCAATGAGGAGAAAATAAAGATTAAAGATGTGGTTGTAGAAAGGTTACACACTTTTTGCAATTCACCTAGTAAACTTGACAAAGTTATACCCAAAGAACTGTTTAATGCAATCGACAAAATATGGAGAGAAGCTCTGAATATTGACAGAGTAATGATGGAACAAGAACTTACACTTTTACAACTTGAACTATCTAAAAAATAGATAAATTGGACAATTGAAGTAATGAGAGAAGAATCCAAGACAAAGAAAAAAGTTACAAGAACTCTTATTGGAGATACTCAATCGGTAAGAAATGAGACAGTGGACTTATTGACAAAGTTTGTGAAGTTTGAGACTATTGCTGAAGTCATATCAGTTGAAGAGGCGAGGAAAACACAAGAGCATGCATATGAAGAGACTAATGAAATCATAGATAATATTATATTTTATGTTCTAGAACATATTGTTGAGAAATAAACAAGTCATAAGAAGGATGAGGATAAACTTTCAATAAAAAGAAAACTAGATCTAACTAGTGAAGGTAGCACAATAAAGAAGAGAAAAACAAAGGACACTACTAGTTCAGAAGAAGATGAAGAAGAAGAGATGCTGAAATTTTTTTATTTTACTTAGATAAGCCCCAAAGAGCTATTGAAAATGTTAGATACACTCAGGGAGAAAGTTGAAAGGAACACGTTGAGGGAAAACAAAAAGAAGGTCAGAATATTGAAAGGAGCCAGAAACATAATCAAGAATTTAGTACCTAATGTGAGGTATGGAAAAAAAGATAATCATATTGATCAATTGGATATGTTGGAAAAGGTTTTTTATGATCCAGTAGCTAACTTGGAGAGTGCAACATTGGATTTAGCAATGAAATCACATGAGAGACAATGAGATAACAAGTTGAAAGAAACCATAACAATGGAAAAGAGTCACTTGAAATTCTAGTGAATAAAATGGAGACTCTACAAGAGACTAGAAAGATGTTTGTAAAAATTTCCAAGGTTACATTATTTCCACAGGATCTAAAGAAGAAGAGAGAGGAATTCCAACAGGAACTTGATGATTTAATTACAAGATTTGATCCTTTAACCAATTCATTTTTGACATACACTTCTAAGGTGAAGATGATTTAAAAAAACATGTAGATGATACAAGATGAGAAAGATAACATAATATTATTAATCATGGAACTTCATACCTATCTAGCTCCCACTATGGATATTAGGCAACATCATATGAGAAATGCAATGATACTACTAAGTCAACAAGTGGTGAACACTTTAAATGATATGGAAGGAACAAAATTGGATATAAATGGATAGATATTATCTATGGAACATTTGAAAAAGTCTTGGAACACATCATTATATTCAGAAAAGATCAAATTCAAGGAAACTTTTGGTCAAATGTCATTCTGGTAAGCACTTATAATCCTTTTTCATTGTTGACAAAAAGGGGAAGAATGATGTATGAGAATGATATTAGAGAATGATATTGTGTGATATAAATATAGTATGCACAATGAAAGGGGGAGTATATTTTAAGTATGATTCAAAGGCAGATATTATAGTTGAGATGATTTTCAAAAAAAAATTCCATCAATGCCAAAAGGGAGGATTGATGGCATTATGCTACAGTTTTGGAGATGATATGAAGAGCGGTCATGAGTGGATGCATAATTGTTTTTCCTTGATGGGAATACATTATGATATCATGATTATAGTGATCAATAAGCAATGAACATGATCAGTAAAAGAGAATATCAACTATGTATGTTGATTAATGTTTAGATGTACAGTATTAATAGATTGTGGTAGCAGTCGAGTTAAGGAAATATTCATGTGTTGTGCTTAGATACACAATATGTATATGGTATGAGTAATCTATGATTCCAATCAAAACTTTTTTGGATGATTGGTGATGGAGATTTCAGTGTCACAGTCACTAAGATAGGTAGAAATTTTATCTTCTTGATCAACCAATCAGGTGATTATAGATCGGTGAGTGGTAAAGTATATGCGATCATTTATAATGATATGATGATGTGGAATAAAGGTTATACATCCAATGTATTGGTATTTACAAGATCAAAGAAAGCATCTAAGATAGATTTAAGGTGCTGCAGTGGAGAAGTCAAAACATGTTTTATTATCTTAAAAATGTAAACTTGCAGATCTTATCTTGACCTAATGTCGTCATGGTAAATCATTTTTATCATTGAGATAATCAATTTGACACATGGTTTCATCATGGGAAAGCTTTTTGAAGATCAATCTTAATGCGGTGAAAATCTATTTATTTAAAGAATCAGAGATAAATTTAAAATTTCTTGTAACAGAGACAATGAGTTGTTTTTGTTGAAATGTTTTGTTGGTGATTAAGGTTTTATGATTTCATATTAAAGTTGATATCAATGAACATAGATCATATACAAAGTGTTAGTAATAACTGAGAGGGGGGGGTGAATCAGTGGCCTCAAAAATTTATCCTTAAACTTAACCACCAATCAATAAACCTTAGATTATTATGTCCCTACAAGATGCATGCCATGAAATACTTATAATGATTTAACTATCTATCAGTTTTCCTTGTCTATACTTATTCTCCTTGATTACCGATAAGCAGTATAGCTATTTACCAAAACTTGGTAAATAAGCAGAGTATACCGATCAACCCAGTGTTAACTATGTCAGATACAAAACAATAAAGAAATGAATCATACACACATAACACATGAATTTTTAATGTGGAAACCCTATTAAGGGAAAAACCACTGGGACCGGTACTCCAAATCTTCACTCTTCTAAAGTGAGCCCTATTAAGAGCTAGCCCTGTTAAAGGTTACAAACACACTATTAAGTGTAACCTTGTTAGAGGATTTTATACATAGAGGTTGTCACTTAGTATTGGGCATCTATTGCTACCATCCTTGAATCAGCCTCCTTAGACTGTCAATAGGTATCGGGAAAATCCAATACTACTTTCATGAATCAACCTTTTTGGCACTCCTTGGGATGTACCTCAATATATAGAAGACTGTTAAGTCCTACTCTATTAAGAGACTTGATGCTTCAATGGTTAAACTGAAACACTATGACTTGTTTCTAATGCAACTTTGAATTATAGATTTTTAGATATATTTAAGTACATTACCTCTCTGATCAATGTATCAATTCAATTCTTTGTGCTCCACACTTTCTGCTCTGTGATGTTGTGCTTCATTGTTCGTCGGTGTGTGTAGAATTATGTAGCTCTCCTTCAGCTTGACAGATCAGGACTGTATGAAGTTATTCTTCACTAGTTTCTCTTCAAAATCCTCTTTCTATTCACTCCCCTTAATTCCCTTTTCATGTGATATGAAAATGAATTTAAGCTTGTCTCTTATATAGACACAATATTCACTATTTCTTGATTCTTGATTCTTGGTGTGAAAAACAATCCAGCCAATTTGTTTAAAGCATAACTCCTGATTTATCTCATAGTTATCTTCTTGCCAATTGTAAAAATCCTCTTTAAATCAATTACTTAACTCTGGTCGAATAAAACAAAGAAAACAACCAGTTAAGTCTATCTTTAGCTCTTTCCAGCTAGATATTTTGTCATTTTCTGAACTCTCTGTTATGTCAGTCAACTCTTTAGTTATTTGTCAGTGACAACTAACAGCTCCATCGGCATGACTCTAGTTAGCTTCAAGATCTCCGTCCATTAGCCATCATTGGATTTTTACTCGTTGGGCAACTCTATCTTTAGCTCGTCGGGCATCCTATAGTTTTTCTTCGTTGGGTAACACTATCTTCTGCTTGTCGAGTATCAGTGTGACTTTTCTACTTTGCCTTTACCAATGGTGTGCACTCTATCGGTGTTGTCTATCACTTAGTGAATACTTGACTTTTATGCATTGCTAAAATCATAACCTTTGTTCCATTGATTCTCTAAAGTCTTTGGAATTGTGTACATGACCGTACAGATGATATCAAGTTGACATCAATGAAAATACAAACTATTAACTGATTTAATGCATTGCATTATCTTCAACTTAACATTATCAAAACATCCAATCAGTTACATGTCATCAATCTCTCCCTTTGGCATTGATGGAAACATACTATATTATCACACTATACTATTTCTAATACAATATAAAATACAACAGTTGAGATTCATCAAACTACCAATCCTTTTGTTTGATAACTGATAAATGTCTGAACTCTGGTAAGCTTTGTTTTAGCTTAGATTTGATTCTTGCAGTTCTTTGTCTTCTGACCTCTTCTTGTGTCAATTTCTCTCCTTTGATTGTTCTCTCTCTTTGATGTCTTTTGCTCTTGTTAGCAACTCTTCCTTTGTATAAACTTTCATACAATTTCTCTCCCTTAGGATATAATCTCCCACTGTTGGAGTAATCTTATAATGGATAATCTCTCTCCCTTTTTTTTCAGAAGAATGTGATAATATGGATAATCTCTCTCCCTTTGACAGCAATGCCAAACAAATATCTGACATTCATGTCAAACAATCATTTTTATCCTATCCATAATATATTCCTTGAATTTCCATTATCCATCAGCACTATAACAATATGTTATGGTGCTCAGTTCTAGTATATTCAAGTCTGCATATAGATCTATCTTTGAAGTTCATATTTTTGCTTGCATCAACATGAATGATATTCTGATAATAAGTAGGCTGATGCAGACTTTAGTCATTTTACTAACTCGTAGACAAGGGTTTGACCCCTAGTATCTTTCTCAAGTACTCAAATGTATCCTTGGGCAATGGCTTGGTGAAGATATCATCCAATTGTTCTTTTGATTGCACATACTCAAGTATCACCTCCTTTTCTTGAACTTGTTCTCTTAAATAATGATACATGATGGCAATGTGTTTAGTCTTGGAATGCATGAATGGATTCTTGGAAATGTTTATTGCACTGGTGTTATCACAATAAATAATTATTGGTTCTAAGATCTTCATATTCATACCTTCCAGTAACTGTTTGATCCATGCAATATTTGAGCAATTTGCAGCAGCAGCAACATATTCTACTTCTGCAGTAGACTGAGAGATGCATCCTTGCTTCTTGCTAATCCATATGACAAGTCTGTCACCCATAAATAATTCTCTTCAAGTTGTGCTCTTTTGGTCATCAATATTTATAGCCCAATCAGTGTCAGTAAACACCTTAAGTTCAAATTTTCCTTCTCTTCTATACCATAAGCCATAGTCCTCAGTATTCTTCAGATATCTTAGAATTCTTTTCACAGCAGTTATATGTGATTCTCTAGGGTTAGCATAAAATCTAGCAACAATTCCTACTTCACGTGCAATATCTGGTCTAGTGGGTACAACATACATGAGTTTTCCAATCATTGATCTGTACAAAGTCTGATTTACCTCTATTGTCTTGTCTTCCTTTGTTAACTTACACCAGTAGCCATCGATGTTCCAACTGGTTTGGAATCTTCCATCTTGAATATTTTCAAGACCTCTTTGATGTATTTGGACCATATAATGAAAATGCCTTCACTTTGTTGAATGCTTTGTAGACCAAGAAAGAACTTGATCACTCCAAACATAGACATCTCAAACTCTTTTCTAATCTCATTAGCAAATGATTTGCATAGCATATCATTGCCTCCAAATATGATATCATCAAAAAATATTTCAGCAATCAAAGTGTTAGCATTAGTATCTTCCTTGAAATAAAGATTACTATTTTCACTAGTCCTTACAAATCCAATACTTATTAGATAGGAATGAAGTCATTCATACTAGGATCTTGGAGCTTGTTTCAATCCATTCAAGGCTTTGTGAAGTCTACATACCATGTTTCTCTTATCTAGATTGACAAACCCTTATGGTTGCTCAATGTATACCTCTTCTTCAAGTATTCCATTTAGGAATGGTGACTTGACATCCATTTGATATACTTTAAATCCTTTGAATGTAGCATAAGAAAGTAGTATTCTTACTCCTTCTATCCTAGCAATGGGTGCAAAGGTCTCTCCATACCCTATACCTTCTTCTTGTGCATACCCCTTGCATACTAGTCTTGCTTTGTTCCTTGTGACTTCTCCATTATCGTTCAGCTTATTCCTGAATATCCATTTTGTACCAATGACATTCTTGTCATCTGGTCTTGGAACAAGTGACCATGTCTTGTTCTTCTCAATCTGTTCAATCTCATCATTCATAGCACTTATCCATTCTTCATTATCAAGTACATCATTGACAAAATTTGGCTCAAACTCACAAATTAAACAATTTGAGGTTAAAGACTTACTTCTTATTCTTGTACCATCTTTCTTATCTCCTATGATCTGGATCTCTAGATGGTTCCTTCTTACATATCTTACAAGTATAGGTAAAACTCTTTGTGTATCAGCTTGATCAATATTTTGATCTTCATTATGTTCTTCATCACCTTGCACATTATTCTAATTATTATCCTGACCGTCGGTAACAACTGTCTGACTGTCGGTTGCAACATTCTATTGTTCTAGAGTTAAGCATTGTTGCTCAGTTAGAGTGTTGATTTCTTCATAGTATACAAACTTTTTGTAGTCCTCTAGTTCTTTTGTGCTTTCCAGCTCATTCTTTTCTGCAAATTCATCTATCTTTACATTTGTACTTTCAATAATTTTGTTAGAAGCCTTGATGAGACATTTATAAGCTTTGCTCTTGGTAGAATACCCTAGAAAAATACCTGCATCACTCTTGGCATCAAGCTTTCCATTTCTATCATCCTTTAAGACATAACATTGACTACCAAAGATTTTGAAGTAACTTACATTGGGTGTTTTACCATACCACAGCTCATAAGGTGTCTTCATTGTATCCTTATTCAATTGTACTCTATTAAGTGTGTAGACAATTGTACTGACAGCTTCCCTCTAGAAGATTTGGGTGATTCCTTTCTCTATCATCAGTGTTCTATCACAATCAACTATTGATCTATTCCTTCTCTCAGCAATCCCATTTTTCTATGGTGTTCTTGGTGCAAAAACCTATCTTTTTATACCATGCTCATTACAAAAATTAGTGAATTCATCTGATATAAATTTTCCTCCTCTATCTTCTCAAACATTTCAGATCCTTACCACTTTGTTTCTCTACCATAGCCTTATACCATTTAAACATCTTGAATGCTTCAGATTTATCTTTAAGAAACATGACTGTCATCATTCTAGAGTAATCATCAACAAAGAGAATAAAATATCTATCTCCATAATAACTCTTTTTCCTCATTGGTCCACATAAATTAGTATGGACTAATTCTAGAATGTCATCAGATGTATGGGTTTTATTTTTGAAACTGGACTTAGTCATTTTACCTTTTTGACAATTCTTGCACATGATGTTGTCTGGCTTTGTCATTGTCGGTAAGCCTCTTACATTTCTCCTTCTACTTATTTTCATCATGTTGTAAAAATTCACATGACACAATCTTTTGTGCCACATCCATATGTCTTTGTCTCTAGTCATTAAGCAAGTGGTGTTAGTATCATTAAGATAGAATAAGTTACCTTTACTCTGTTCACTGGTACCAATCAGTTTTCCTGATTCATTGAAGATCTTTGCCTTTTTATTCTCAAATGCTACTCTGTGACCTAAATTATTCACCTAAGAAACACTCAATAGATTATAATTCAATCCTTTTACCCAATAAGAATTTTCACATTTAATCAGGTTATTCAACATTATAGTTCCTTTACCTTCAATTGGACAAGGTGTATCATTACCCATTCTTACTATTCCACCGTTATAATACTCAAAAGTGTTAAACCTTTCTTTATCATCGATCATGTGGTGAGTGCAGCCACTATATATAATCCAGATGGCATTCTTGTTAACCATAGATATGAGTGCAGTTTCTACATACCTTTCATCTTCATCTGAATCATCCTTCACAACTACAAATACCATCTCAATGTCTTCATCAGGTTCGGCATCAGTATCTTCATCTTTGCAAGCATCTAGGTAGCTAGCCTTCTTTCCTTTGTCCTTGTAGTCTTGGGTATCTCTTCTTTCTGATTGTTGGTAGCCTCTGTAATATTTGTTATCACCTCTGTCATATTTCTTCTCAAAAGATCTTTCATTATTTCTGTCATCTTTTATTCTGTTAGGACATCTTACAACAAAGTGTCCAATCTCTTTACAATTAAAGAATACAAGTGGTAACTTTCCTTTGTATATACCTTTGCCTCTCTGCATTCTTCTAGCCATAAGTGCTTCTATTTCATCTAGATCTTCTTCTTCACTTTCACTTTCACTATCTCATCTAGATGTGTGTTTATGACTTGATTTTCTTATTCTCATAAAAGGCTTTATCAGACCAAGTGTGTCACCTTGGGGAGCTCCAGTCATCTTTGTTAAAAAGAAGGATGGTTCACTATGGTTGTGTATTGACTATCATCAACTCAACAAAGTAACCGTTAAGAATCGGTACCCTTTGCCAAGAATTGATGACCTATTTGATCAGATGAAAGGAGCCAAGGTGTTTTCCAAGATTGATCTCAAGTCAGGTTATCATCAGTTAAGGATTCAGGAAGCTGACATCCATCGTACTTCTTTTTGTACTCAGTATGGACACTATGAATTTACCATAGTACCTTTTGGTCTCATAAACGCACCATCATTATTCATGAGTCTTATGAATGGGGTATTCAGAACCTTCTTGGATAAATTTTTTATAATTTTCCTAGATGATATTTTGGTGTATTCTAAGACAGTGGAAGAACATGAGAAACATCTTCGACAAGTGCTACAATGCCTTTGAGAGAATTAGTTATTTGCAAACTTGGAAAAGTGTGATTTCTTTCAAACTGAAGTTAAGTATCTTGGTCATGTTATCTCAGGAGAAGGTATAGTAGTTGATCCCACCAAGATACAAGCTATAGTTGAATGTCCAACCCCCACCAATGTCTCAGAGTTTTGTAGTTTCATGGGTTTAGCCGGATACTACAGACGTTTTGTCCAAGGATTCTCTAGAATATCTCATCCCATCACTTCCTTGCAAAGGAAAGGGAAGAAGTTCATTTGGACTGAGAAGTGTTCAGAATATTTTCAGATCCTAAAGGATAAGTTGACCAGTGCCCCAAATTTGGCGGTACCTGACCCCGCTGAAAATTTTGTGGTTTGTACTGATGCCTCCTTGGAAGGCATAGGGGCTGTATTGATGCAAGTGGGAAGAGTTATTGCTTATGAGTCTAGAAAGCTTAAGGACCATGAGCTTAACTATCCCACCCATGATTTGGAGTTAGCAGCTGCAGGTCATGCCCTGAATCGTTGGAGACACTTCTTATTGGGACATCGGTTTGAGTTACACACCGATCATCGAAGCCTTCAATACATATTTACTCAACCTAATCTCAATGCCAGGCAACGCTGATGGATGGAGTTCTTATGTGAGTATGATTTTAAGGTCAGATATATCCAAGGTAAGGAAAATGTGGTGGTAGATGCTTTAAGCAAAAGGAGACATGAGATATCCATGCTCTCCCTTTTGGCTCATTTGAGAGGTCAGATCTTGCAAGCACTTTCTTCAGATACCTTGTATCTAGAAGCTAAGGCTGAAATTGAGACAGGAAGGACCTTAGAAGGAAGCTTCTCAAGGTATTCCTTAGAGTCAGATGGACTATTGAGACATAAAGGCAGAATTTACATGCCACTTTCAGGCAATCTTTGGAGAGTCGTCATGGTGGAAGCACACCATGCTCCCTACTCAGTTCATCCAGGTGTTAAGAACATGTATTCAGATCTGAGACAACTATATTTCTGGTCGGGCATGAAGAGGGATATAGACGATTTTGTGGCTAGGTGTCTGGAATGTCAGAAGGTCAAGGTCAAGCATCATCACCCAGCAGGCCTTGTTCAACCACATTTGATTCCCGAATGGAAATGGGATACGATATCTATGGATTTTATTGTGGGACTACTAGTCATGTATCGGAGACATGATGCTATCATGGTCACAGTGGATAAGTTAACCAAGGTAGCACATTTATCGCCTATGCAGTCATCCTATATTGCTACCTCAATAGCCAAAGTCTTCATGAAGGATATAGTCAGATTGCATGGTGTGCCTAGAAAGGTTATCTCTAATAGAGATACAGTATTCACTTCAGAGTTTTGGACCTCTTTGCAGCATGCTTTAGGGACTCAACTAAATTTTAGTTCTGCATACCACCTAGAGACCGATGGTTAGACAGAGCGAGTTAATCAGGTTCTTGAGGACATGCTTAGGATGTATGTGATGGACAGACAAGCCCATTGGGAAGATTACTTGTACCTAATGGAGTTTTCCTACAATAATGGCTATCATAGTTCTTTGGGGATGTCACCATTTCATTCTCTTTATGGTTGTCCTTGTCGTACCCCTCTAAGTTGGGATCACTTAGAAGATAGAGTATCACTTGGTCCTGAGATGTTACAAGATATGGAGCAGCAGGTTCAGAGGATCAAAGAACATCTTTTGAATAATGAGCTCTTTCATCACACTATTTATAGATAGTTCCTTAAATGGCACAATGAATTCTCTACCCACTTGTCGGGTGTAAAACACAGAGTTTCTCAGGTTACATGCCAACTTTGTTTTCAATAAATATGCGATGCTCGAGGCAAGTGTAAACTCACTCAACTTTTCATATGTTTATCGATAGATCTCGATATATGGCGAAGACAACAGTTCTTTTTACTTGATTATAGATGAGTCTTGGGTTACATTGATTAACTTAGTTTTCACATGTATGCCAAAAATTCTTGGTAAGGTTTGATACCTTAGCTTTTTTATGTTGACCGAAGCTTTTCGGTATGCATGAACCGACAAGATTGAATTCACAGAATCATAACAAGTAATACCACAGTGCATCTTTAATCATGCAGATTTGGAATTTTAACTATGTATAATGGAACTAATGTAAATTATAACTTAGTATAGTGTAGTTCCATACTTGTTCATCTTAGGTGAGGGTGGTGATGTCACTAGATCCATTGGATAAGGTGTCACCATTTGCATTGCTTTGTTCAGCATCATCAGTGTTTGTTTCTTTCCTACACATTTTGTTTCCTATCTTCCTGATGTCTTCAAT
The DNA here is from genome assembly GCA_018584345.1 of Thuja plicata. Classification (NCBI taxonomy): domain Eukaryota; kingdom Viridiplantae; phylum Streptophyta; class Pinopsida; order Cupressales; family Cupressaceae; genus Thuja; species Thuja plicata. The sequence goes on along the minus strand of MU226743.1, from coordinate 2,106,886 downwards.
GGTGTTTCCATTGGAAAAGGTGTTGGTCTTTGTCACTTGGTCTCTATAGTCCTTGCTTAGATGACCAACTTTATGACAGTGTAAACATGCCATTCTGGTGTTAGTCTAGTTCCTAGACTTTATCATCCATTTTCTCATATAGTTTGCATCTATGTGTCCAAATATTCCACATGTTGTGTAGTTTGTCCATGTGTTGTAATCCCAAACATATGAGTTACTGACTCTTTTCAGTTGATAAGTAGTTTCATTTTCTTTATGCTTCCATGCTTTCTTTTTCTTCTTCCTGCATTCAAGAGATGTGCGCCCATGCATTTTTCAAGTAGGACAGTATTTTTCCATGTAGGTTTCCTTCTTTGGTTTTTTCACCTTAGATTTACATTCATATGTCTTATGTCCTTTCTTGTTACATTTATAAAAAATTCCTATGAATGAAGGTGTGGATTTAGGAATACCTTTTATTTTTCTCCTGCAAACATTTGATGTGTGACCTAGTTTTCCATAGTGATTGCATGAATGCTTTCTTGGTCTTGGGTTTGTGTATACATTCTTTGGATCAATTTGGTATGGAGATTCTCCATTCTCGGTATACCCTAATCTAGTATTGTTGTTGACTCTTCTTTGTCTATCTATAAAATCATCCATCCTTTTGGTGATTTCTTCCACTCTCTTGATCATGTCATTGTGTTGTTGTTGAGTTCTCACCTCATGATTTTTTTCTTCTCTTATCTCACCAATAGATTCCATCTTTCCATTTAGTTCTATGTTGATTTAGTTATCCTCCTGACTCATAAGAATAATTTGATTTCTGATCTCATGATGATGTTCTACAAGTCTTTGTATTTTTTACTCTTTCTCTTGTATATTTTCAATAATGTTCCTTCTGTCATCAATACCTAGTGTTCTTTCTTTCTCAGCTTGTCTAGCATTATTCATAACCTCAATCATTCTTACCATTTGTGTCTCTTGACCAATTTGTAGTGATTTCACTTGTCCAACTAGATGTTGATTGATTTCATTTAAGCTTGTGATGCTTTCTTCAGATGTGTTTGATGCTTTTCTTGATGTAAATCCTGGAGACTCAAATAAATTGGGTATCTCTTCTTCATGATAGTCTCTTTCATTATAGTGAGATGCCATAATATTTCTTTCATCCAACAACTATTTCATATTGATTCTAGCTTCTTTATATTGTTCATAGAAGATCTATATCTCTAACTTTTGATTTTCAATAATCTTGTCTATCTTGTACATTTCTGTTGTATGATATTTTCTCTTAAGTCTTTAAACTTTTCCAAATAAGAGTTGTAGCTCTATTACTAATTTATGGAAATAATGGAATGGTGTACTGAGAGGGGAGGGGATGAATCAGTATTAGTACCCTCAATTTTTTTTATCAATTAACCTTTATCCTTTTAGTAATCAATTGTTTTACCTATCATATATGCTATCTTATCTTTGTGTATGTTATATCAATTCATAATTTAATAAGCATGCAAAACATTCATAGAAACATTTATGAAATGTATAGACACATGACACAAGATTTGGCAATGCAAAAAAACCCCTATTAGAAGGTAAAAACTGCGGTGGGGATGAAACCTACAAAGCTTCACTATCTACAAAATGGAAGGGGCCAGTTAAGGCTTACAATTTTTATCACTTCTGATGATCTACACTGTTAGGAGTATTATGTAGAGACTAGTTAAGGTCTACTCTATTCAGAGCTTTAGAAACACTGTTTAGTGTGCACTCGGCTAAGAGATTTACAAAGGATTGTTAAATCCACCTTTCTCAAGGATTTCTTCTATTTTCTACACTTGTTAGAATGTAGTAAAAAATATTCAATGACTTGAGTATGTGCAATCTAAAATTGCTGATTATAGATCCATTAAAGATTACAAGTATATTTATCACCTATTGTGATTGATCAATACCTCTGTTATGCTTGGTAGTCTTGGCTCTTGTACTTGATAACTGATTTCATCCTTGGTTGTTCTTCTGCATAAAAATCTTAGTCTTATCCATAGATGTGCTCCTTGGCTACAATCATCGTCACACACATGTGTCCTGATAGATTACATATCCATTTATACAATGATTTTCACCTAAGTGAGTTTCATGTATTACAATCATAACTCTATGATCAAATGTTTACAACTTGACCTTGATATCGTAGTTTTCATGTTTCTAATCAGTTAGACTGATTTAAAAAATTACAATTATATTTCTTGTCCCTTAAGAAATGGATTTAAAGCTAATAGAAAAGATAAATATAAAACACAAGTGTTTTATCTAACGTGGAAGTTAGATCCACATTTCTTGAGATTCTAACTGTCTCTCGGTAGACTAGTGCTCGGGATGCTCTTTGGTTTGTTGGGTTCCTCTATCATATGTTATGTCAATTTTCCTTGTACTCTACTTTTCGGGTTCCTCTATCATGTTTTCTCTGTCAGGTTTTCTTTGTCAGGTTCCCTTGTAACATTTTTGGGTTGCACTTTGTCGTCAAGTTTCCTTGTAAACTTTTCTGACAGGTTTTCTCTAAACTCAGACTTTCGGTGTTGGTGTTACAAATGGTTCAAAACTATTTTTCCTTTCATACTAATGTAAAAAATATGTCTCCAATCTCCCCTTTGACATTAGTATAAAAAATTGATATGTGCAAATACTAAAATGTTTTGTAATGTATACCATGTATTTACCTTGTCATTTATTTTTCCCCCTATGTATATGTCAGTATAGTATATGTATATACACTTATCATCTCCTTTATACATATCATTTTCCCCTTTGTACCCTATCAATTTCCTCCTATACATATCATTTTCCCTCTTTTTTTATAGCAAGGGAAAAGGTGTAATCACTTACAACTTGTCAAAAATGTGGGAGTGAGAGTTGTTCATGTCCTCCATCATCTTTTCCCATTTCTCTTGAAGGTGTTCAAGTGCCATTTTCTCCAATGTGATCCTGGCATGCATATCATAGATGTTGTCAGTGATAGACATCTCTGGGGTGGCTATCAATTACCTTTTCATTGTCATATATTTCTATAGTAGTGTCATATTTGCTAAGAGTAGATCCTGTAGCTCGGTTACCTTATCCCTAAACCTTGATTCTGCCTCTTGTATTTGAAGTCTCAACTTCTTAGCTTCCATTACCTATTCATAATGCAATTTGCATTGTCTATTGTTGAGAGACTTTGACCACTAGAATTTAGATCTACATCTATTTTTGTAGTCTTTTCACTATTTTATTTAGTGAATTTCTCTAAAGTGCTTAACTTTTTAACTAAGGCTATTGCTTCTCAAATGATAGGTTCTAACTCACTTAATTTTTTAGACAGCTTCACCTTTTTCTCTACCACTTCTTGGCTGATTTTATCTATTAATTTATACTACCACTTCTGCTCTACTCATTCTTCAATTTCTTTCTGTACATCCACATTTTTTTATTAGATGGCCTTGGTAAGAATGGTAAATTGATCAAGGATTGGGGCATTTTGATCAACATCTATGTCAAGAACAATCTATGTTAATATGTACATTGTCATTTGTAGCACTTGTGATTCCTTATTATCCTTAATAATCTTTTTTTGCATAGCTTTTTGCTGACATATTTATCCATACTCAGTTAGAGATTCATAATCCAATGTAGTTGGATCACATTTTGGTATCTCTATTATTTCATCAAGTGTAACTTGTAGTTTGTTTTTCTACTTGTTCTTCTTCTTCTTGGATATTATATGGGAAGTACCTGAATGTAGCACCATAGAAATATCCTTTTTCTTAGTCAAATGTACTCGATGAAGGATTTTGTGGTGTTGTGTCTTTTACCTACTGCTGATGGGACTCTTGTGACCGGGTCCACTAGTAGAGGTAAGTTGTCACCGTGTACCGGGGTACCAGCCAAAATCACCTGTACAGGTTGTCTAGGGAAATGAGGTTCTCTGGGCCTCCAAGCATGTGAGAGTCAAGTCTCGATGGTGCGGGGCTTGGTTGGGAGATGTGACTATTTGCGAGGGGGATAGCTAGTTATCTTCAACTCATTCTCTCTGGGGATTCAAGTAAGTGGGGGTTCTTGCAAGCACGCATTCACTTAACAAATAAACTGAAAAAGATACTGCAGGGTTAGAAATATTTCATCTACCTATAGTTATGCTAAACATTCAAGACATCAACAATGCTCTAACACACTACACTAAATATCGAAGAAACATACAACCATAAGTTCATATTTCATCAGTAGCAAAGGAAAGGAGGTCGTTAATCTACTTTTAAGTCTTAGAGAAAAGGACATGAAGAACATAAAGCACAAAATACCATTAACCCAGAATATAGAATGCCAACAACATCATTGAGATAACTCCTGCTTCTTCATTAACATTTCTTCCAGCAAGCACTGGTACATGGTACAATGGTGGCTCCAGGGGAGCATCTAACTATTGAAAGCTTAAAAGACTATGGAGCATTGAGCTCTGCAACTAAGAATTGATAAAATCAAATTGCTATTAACTTTGGACTGCAAAATCATCAATTTTTCTGACCTTTGGAATGAGGTCAGACTTATTATTTATACACATACACATTTAACCCTAACCTTAACTTATATTACACTGTACACTAAAATACATTATCTGGTGGCCGGTACTACCTACACCACTCTACAAGAGACCTAGAGATGGAATAGGCATGTCATGTCAGAAGAATAAGACAAGAAAGGTGGAGTGGAAGAATTAGCCTCGAGAAGAGAGCTGAGAAGGAGAAAGAAGAAATACGATCCCTTGGGGATCGAGGATACATGCCTCATAAATGGGAAAAGTGGTGCCCTATCTTCGATGTGCCATGTGTAATGTTGGAGTAGTGCCTTGGGAAGATCATCTGTCAGAAAACCTCTTTTCGATCCGACATGCCTTGATGTAGCCATCCACCTTTTGACAACCTTTGAAAACCCTTATTAATTGCTACCCACCTCTGGCAACCTTTATTAACTACTTTGGAAGTGACCGATCGGCCTTGGGGACCGGGAAATGGGTCATTGAAAGAATACAAAATGTAGGATCTAGAATTCTGGGATCCGAGAACTTGTGTTTCGAAGGAATAAAGAATAAAAAACATTTTCCTTAAAAAATTTCTCCAACCCCCGTAGAATATTTACTATTGTTTTTTGTCATTGAAGGTTTAGAGGAGACTAGAAATTCCATCTTCATCAATGTCTTTAAGGCCAGACCGCTGGTACTTGGCCACCTCAATCTGCTCCCCCAGGTCTGGAACATTTTCCTTAAATTCATTGGCCATCTTTGCCACATCATGACCACTGAGTATCATGCGATTTATTCATGTCATTTTAGCTCTATCTATCCCCTCCAGGGACTGATACCTTTATTCCATTAACTCATCAAACTTCCCCAAAACATATTCCTCTGACGTGCATGTGTCGATGCTAAACGGATCAGCTCCAGAGACCTTCAAAACAAAAGACTTGTATAAATTAAAAGAATATTGAACTGTGTTGACCTTATCCCGTAGAGTCCCCACCAGTTGCTTGATTACCCCCAATGTGAGGTCAAGTTTAGAGTCCTAGGTCCTTACAAAATCAAATGACTCTTCTCCTAAAATTCCAGACTCAGAAACAATCTCCTCTCCGAGGCCGATGAGTTTCTCTAACTCAACTTTCCATGCCTCATAATTCTCGATGTCCCCTTCCCATATGTTGATGGTGGTTTTAGCCTGGTGTAAGACATGATGGGTTGTATAGAGATCCGGGAGTGTGGACACCAGGAAACACCAAACATTTCCCAACTACAAGGCGACCCATTCATCAACCGCTTGGGCCTTTTTCTTCATTGCCCATAATGAGTCTATATCACTCTGCGGAAGTGGTGCACCTAACGTAGAGGCCCCCAGAGGAATAACACTAATGGGCCAGGCCAGCTTAGTTAGAAACCCCATGAGGTTTGCAATTGTCTCTTTTTCTGCCTTGAACTTTTGAGCCTCTTTTTCATAGCGAGCCTCCACTTCGTTGGCTGCTTCTTTCAACAGGTCCAATTCACCCTATTTTCCTCTCTTCCCCAGTGACACTTCTATGACATTGTAATCTCTGGCCTCAGCCATTTCTTTGTCTACATCTAGGGAAGGTGTCGCAATTACTGTGACTATTTCTCTACCCAGTTCGGTTCAAAGAGTGTGAACCATTTAGGATTTCTTAACCTTAGGCGGGTTCTGCGCCTGAGCCATCATCTCCGCCAAAGAAAGATGGGCTCTGGGTGTTGATGGAGCCTTTCTCTTCCGGGATTCCACCAACCACTGTGGCAGTTGGGGTGGCTTTGTAGCCAATATCTTCTCCTATGACTTCACCTTGATATCCTATTGTTCCCCTTCAACAGTATGAGCCTCCTCCGACTCCTCTATATCTTTCGATTCATCGGTGATGTTTTCTCTAGTGGTACTTGTGTCTTTTGCCCCACCATTTGTATCTTTGGCAATATTTGGGTCCTCATTGGTTGCCCCGAGGTTTTCTGATAAATGATCTTCCCAAGGTGTCACTTTAACATTACACCTGGCACATCAAAGATAGGGCACCATTTTTCCCATTTATGAGGCATGTAGCCTCGATCCCTAGGGGATCATATTTCTTCTTTCTCCTTCTCAGCTCTCTTCTCGAGGTTGATTCTTCCACTCCACCTTTCTTATCGTATTCTTCTGACATGACATGCCTATTCCATCTCTAGGTCTCTTATAGAGTAGTGCAGGTAGTACCGGCCACCGGATAATGTATTTTAGTGTACAGTGTAACATAAGTTAGGGTTAGGGTTAAATGTGTATGTATATAAATAATAAGTCCGACCTCATTCCAAGGGTCGGTGAAATTGATGATTTTGCAGTCCACAGTTAATAGCAATTTGATTTTCTCAGTTCTTAGTTGTAGAGCTCAATGATCCATAGTCTTTTAAGCTTTCAATAATTAGATGCTCCCCTGGAGCCACCATTGTACCACGTACCAGTGCTTGCTGGAAGAAATGTTAATGAAGAAGCAAGAATTCTCTCAATGATGTTGTTGGCATTCTGTCTTCTGGGTTAATTGTATTTTGTGCTTTATGTTCTTCATGTCCTTTTCTCTAAGACTTAAAAGTAGATTACGACCTCCTTTCCTTTGCTACTGATGAAATATGAACTGATGGTTGTATGTTTCTTTGGTATTTAGTGTAGTGTGTTAGAGCATTGTTGATGTCTTAAATGTTTAGCATAACTATAGGTAGATGAAATATTTCTAACCCTGCAGTATATTTTTTAGTATATTTGTTAAGTGAATGCGCGCTTGCAGGAGCCCCCACTTGAATCCCTAGAGAGAACAAGTTGAAGACAACCAGCTATCCCCCTCAAAAATAGTCACATCTCCCAACCGAGCCCCACACCATCGAGACCTAACTCTCACATGCTTGGAGGCCTAGGGAATCTCATTTCCTCGGACAACCTTTACAGGAAAAGTTGGCTAGTACCTCGATACCTAGTGAAAACTTACCTTTATTGGTGGACCTAAAATGGTGACTCTCTGGGATGAATGCCTTAGCGCATTCAAGAACTACAGAATCTTTGGTTAGCAAAACTGGAACAAATCATTGCTTCGAAGCATCTTACTTATAAAGAGTGACATGTCTGAGAAAATTTGGCCATATGTGATTTAGTCCATGATCTTTTTACCAGTGGTGAAGTGTGTGCTTTGGGAGGAAGTCAAGCCGATGACCTCTAGGAGAGGCAGAGAAGAGGCACTTAAGTATATTAAACCCAAAGTCATCAAATTCACTTGTTTCTCCCGGAGACCAGAGTTTCGTCCCATTTCTTTTTTTCTTGTTATTTTGTATGTTTCTGGGTGGGAGGGCGGTACTTATTTCACCATCAAGCTTAAGCTTAGCTAAATTCAATGGTGGTACTTCTTTCACCCTTCTTCCCACCTTAATATGCTAAATGGGGGAGGAAAACTCTAGACCCAGAAAGAATCTTTAAAAAGTTCAGACTTGGGTCAACCAACTAGTGCAACCGATCTACCCTCGATGTGTCTGATTACTTGTTCCATAATTCTTTACTTCACTGACTGCCAGAATTTCAGGGATAAATCCAATGAAGATTACTCATAATGTACTACCAAACTTGTAAAATAACTCTGGAGACCAGACCGATTCCACCATGCAAACAATAGATTCTTAAGTTCACCACCCTGTAAAGGCAATGTCCCAGAGACTAGATGTTATGCGAATCATACCAGTCCTCATAAGAGCGGGAGAAAAATGCTAGAGCTAGAAAAGAAGAAAAGAAAAGCAAAATAAAAAGGTGGTCCCAAAAGACAGCTAGCAAGACTATTTACAAAGCAAGGCACCTCCCAACAAGGCATCGGGAAAGAAATATTTACAAGCAAGAGACCTTACATAAAATACAACTCTAGGCAAACCGACCCTATTCAAAGTAATGTTTGAGGAATTGTCCATTAACGGGAAATGGGATAGGTTCTCTAGTCATGGTGTTAAGGCAGTAAGTATTTTCCTCACAGATCTTTGAGATTAGGTATGGTCCGAGCCAGAGCCATTGGAACTTGGTGTGCTTTCCTTTCTTTTCCCAGGCTTTATCCCACAACAGGACTAAGTCCAAAATCTGAAAGGCCTTGTATTGGGCTCTATAGTCAAACCATCATTTTACCACTGCTTAGTGACATGAAAAGTGTTCAAGGGTCATGTCTCGCTGTTCCTCCATCTGCACCAGGTTCAGGAGCCGAACCTCCACAGTATTATCCCGGTTGCTGAATTCCTGCATAAACTGTACAACTGGAATCTGTAAGTTGATTGAGAACACTGGGTTCTGGCCATAAACTAGATGAAATGGGGACGTTCCCAGGGTGGCCTTAATTCGAATGTGATCTGCCAAAAGGGAAAATCTCAGCTTTTGGTGCCAATCCTGGGGGTTCTGTTCTAGCAGGTGTTTGATCACTTCAAGTAAATTTTTGTTCATTGATTCAGCAACACCATTCCCCTGGGGGTAATAGTTGCTGGAAAACTTTAGAGTGATCTTCCGGTTATAGGTCTACTCAAGTAGCTGCACCAAAGAAAATTCCAGACCATTGTCACATACTATAGTAAAGGGAATTTTGAATCTCGTGATGATGTTTTCTTCCAAGAATTTGATGACTACATCTGCCATGTTTTTTTTGCAAGGTATGGCTTTAGACCACCGGGTGCAGTAATTGGTTGTGGTTAAGATGTATTGGTCATTGGTAGATGAGTTTTGGTTGATTTCCTTGATAAATTCAAATGCCCATTGGGCAAAAGGCCTAGCCTCGAAGACTGGTTGTAAAGGCATAGTCAGGTTACACTCAAGATGTGTCACAGTTTGGCAAGTATGGCACCTCCAAACATGAGTATAAACATCTTTAAATATACAAGGCCAATAATATTCAACCCAAAGGATCTGATGGGTAGTGGCATCGACTGAGCCATGCCCGGTTCCAAACTTCCCATAGAATTCTTCAATCATTTTCATAGCTTGGTCCCTATCAATGCACCGGAGGTACACTCCCTCATAACTCTTGCGGTAAAGCATGGAGTTTTTGATCATGAAGTGGGTGCTTTTCATCTACAGGGCATGATGTTTGTTAGGAGGTAACCCCTCTAGGCATCTATTGTTTAACAATAGGTACACCAAGTCGGTGTACCATGGGTCTCGAGTAATTGACTCCATTGTGTAAGTTTGACATTCTATGTTGGGAGTCTCTTTTGCTATCGCTCGATTCAGTCCCTGGTCTCGGACTATCTTCATGGGTTGCATTTCTAAGTCGTATTCCTAGAGGATGGCCATCCATTTCCCCCGTCTCTTTCCCAATTCACTCTGCATCAGCAGAGATTTCACAGCGTGGTCCAGGATGATAGCATGCACCTTGCTCCAGAGAATGCAATGCTAGAATTTCTTCACAGCATGAACAAGAGCAAAGGCCTGCTTTTCCAATGATGAATACCGGACTTTAGCATTCTTGAAGGGGGAGCTTATGAAGGCTATTTTTCATTCTTCCCCTTTGATCTTTTGGGTCAATACTACCATGACAAAATGCGGTGAAGCAAAGGAGTAAATGTAAAATGGAAGGGAATAGTCCAGACTAGCCAGGACGGGTGCTTCCATTATCGTTTATTTAATTTGGGTGAATTCCTACTTTGCTTCAAGACTCCACTCAATTTTGGTATCCTTTTTCATCATTTTTTTGAGTGGCTTTACTATCTCAGTGAATCCAGTGATGAACCGCCAGACAAAGTTGATCTTTCTGAAGAAACATCGCATCTCTTTCTTGTTGTCGGGCATTTGTAAATTTAGCAGCGCTTCAACTCTCTCAGGGTCGATAGATATACCCTTCTTAGAGATAATGTGCCTAAGCAACTTCCCTTCAGTGACCCCAAATATGCACTTCTTGGGGTTGAGGGATATTCCCTACCGGTGACATCTCTCGCAAATCTAGAAGAGGTGGGCGGAATGGTCACACCTGTCCCAAGAAAAGACAGTCAAATCATCCATGTAGATGATTATGCACCGATTCACAAGGCCTTCAAACGCAATTTCCATAGCCTTTTGGAATGTGGCCCCTGCGTTAATCAAGCCAAAGGGCATCCTCCGATATGCAAATGTTCCCCACTTAGTGGTGAATGTCATTTTGTCTCTATCTTCATATTTAACCATGACTTGGTTGTATTCAGACTATCCATCTAAGAAAGACATCATCTGTGACCCATTCACTATCTACAACACCTCATCCAACAAGGGGAGAGGGTGATTATCCTTCTTGGAAGCTCTATTCAAATTTTAAAAACTACGCAACGGCAAATTTTACCGCTCTTCTTTCTAACAGGGACCAAATTGGCAACCCACATAGTATGCTGGATTGGAAAGATTATCTGGGCTGATAGCAATTTTTCTACCTCTTGACAAATCAGAGGCTCGATTAGTGGGTTGACTGGTCATTGTTTTTTCCAAAAAGGCTTAGCATCAGATTTCAGTGGGATGGTATGAGTCATAATGGATGTGTCATATGTTTTCAAATCCTCATACCCCCATGCAATCATGTCTATGTATTCCCAGAGAACTACGAGAATCTTCTCCTTCTCCTCGGAGGAGCAGGAGGTACCAATGTGTATCATCTTTTCTTCATTGGGTTGGCCGATGTTTACTTTTTTGAATTTTCCTCCCTTAGACGAGGATGATATCTTTTTCTGGCCCCGAGGGTCCGAGTCAAAGATATGTTCAAGTGCGACCATCCCCTTTGGGATGGTGTTGGTAGGTAGGTCCATGATCCTATCATCCTCATCATGTTGCCCAGTATCATCATGGTCTCATTCCTCCACTATCTGGTCCTCGAAGACACCAACATTAGCCATAAAGGCCAGGATATGTTGATCGTCCTCAAAGACCTAAAAGTGGGTGACATTATCTGGAATGGATGGGGTGGGGATCATCTCAACAGAAAATCTCCAGAGTCATGGGCCAGCCATGGGCTCAAGTGTGCTGGCAGAAACAGTGAGGGCATCTGGGACATAATTCCATCACTGGGGAATAAGATCAATGTCGAAGGCATCAAAATTTTTAATAAGGCTCCAAGCCCAATTGCGGTATGTGGCCAACCTCTTATCATGACATGTATAGTGACTCCAGACCTGTTTGAAAATCAACTCTGAATCACCCAGAGCCCGGAGGCGGGTGATTTATTTCCTTAATGCAAGTAGGAGTCCTAGGACCAAAGCCTCATACTATGTAACGTTATTTGTGTAGTTGAACTGTAGCTTGTAGGATGCGAGGAAGGATTTCCCTCATGGGTTGATTAATTCTACTCTGGCCCCATAGCCTTGTTTGGACCGGGACCCATCGAACTTAAGGATCCACAAGTCATCACTTGTAATCTGAAGCTGGGGAGGTGGAGCAGTTTTTGGATTATCTTTGGGAGACTTGGGAGGAGTTTCCTCCAGTGCTAATTGTGTGTGGGTGAGGGTCACTTCCAGAGGGGTTTGGAATTGGGATCCCTAGAGAAATGGCACTGAAGTGCTTCTAGTAGGCATAATGGGTTTTAGGAAATCAGTCGTATGTTCTTGGTTCCAGAAGGTGTCGATGTGTCAGATAGCGATGGAAAGACAAGGCTCACACTCTATCTCTGAATGTTTCTGATAATATACCCAGCACCAAGTACCAGACAAGAGTGTAGCGGGGGTTGTTGTGGCACCCTGAGAGTTAACCTCAACCCTGAACTTTTCTTCTAGGTCTTGGCTTCTCTGTAGAACTATGGGATCTTCTCCTAGGGTGAAATCAAATGTTAAGATTTCAAAGGGTTGGTACACCCTGAGGGAAGTCTCAGAGAATAAGACTTCATTAAACTTTCTGACCTCGGTAAGGGCTCGCTTCATTCAGGGCTCACTTTCAACCCAGATCTTTTTTGATTCTCCTTCCCAAGGGAGCCATAAGTGGGAGAAATTGGTTAAAAAGTATCCATTCAAGGACTTAGACCAGTTCTGACTTAATAACATCCCATAAGTCTCTGGGATATCCACCACTTGGATATTGATTATGCTGGCTATTCTGGGGTCCTGGATGAGCTATATCTGGACATTTTTTAGTTCACCCACCATTTTCACAGTAGTTTTATCTAGTTGAATCACTACGCCATTAGATGGCGTGGGTCAAAATCTGAGCTTCTGGCATATGGATAAGGGCATGATGTTGCCCAAAGCTCTGGAATCTACTAGGTAGTTATGTATGTTTTTGCCTTGTATGTTCAGGCCTAGTAGGAATGGAGGATCTTCATTATTTCCCTGGAAGACGGTCGTGTTGGCGTCCTCAAAAGAGACAGTCTTGGGTGGGCGACTGATGACTTCCGGGTCTCCCAAGAGTTTTAGGAGAGACTTCTTATGCTCATGATAGCTTAGCAAAATCTCCATCAAGGTCATGGAGGTGGTGGTTTGTTCTAACACCTTTGTAATGTCAAACCTTCCTCCCGGTAATTGGTGGCTTCCCTCGGCCGGGTCTTTTTCTTGGTTAGAGCTAGAACCTTTTGGAGGGACAGGTTGATCAGTTGTATTATCCTAGGGAGGAGTGTCCTTGACAGGAGGTGTTAGTGTGTAAACTGATCCTTTACCAGCCTAGCTCTGAGTGTTGTAAGGAGCCCGGGGGTTGGTGAAGGCATTGGCCTCAAAGGCCAAAATGGATTCATCAAAGAATCCCTACAGTTCAGATTCTTCTTCATCTTCTCTGGAAGATCCAAAAAAGATAGTCTCAAAGGTGAATGCACCATGAGTTGGCTCTTGCACAGGAGGTTCTGGGGGAGTATGGTCAGATGCTTGTTGTCTGTCCAGTTGGGAGATCATGACGACCTTCTCGAGTGTGACACAGTTTACCTCATTGTGGTAGCCTATGTCATGCAATCTACACCAATTGGTCATGGGCTGGAAGTCTATGACCGGTCTAAAATGGGATGGTCTAGCACCACCTTGATTGGTGTTTTGGTTCAGAGGTGGACCTCCAGCATTTGTGTTATTGTTCCATTGTTGTTGGTTGGGCCAAGGCCCACTATTGAAGTTTCTTCTTCTGGAATTGTTGTTTCATTGGCCAAAGAAAATATTCCCTCTCTGGGAATTGGGGTTTTGGGGTGCATAAGACCCCGCTTTTAGTTGACCCATGTCCATAGTCAAGGTGGACAACATTTACTAGAGGGACTCAACCTTGGTGGTCAGCTGAGTGTTTGTGTCACAATGTGACGGTTGTTGTTGTTGGTTCCCTGGGAAGGCAACAGTATTTTCCAGAGTCAATTGTGGCAATCCTCCAGCTAGGGATGACTGAAAGAAGGGAACTCTAGGTGGTTGTGTCTGAGGTTGTTGTGTCTGCTACGGTTAGTTCCAAGGGAAATATTTGAGACTCGATATTGTCTGAGTCTGTGATGGGTAAACATACCGGGCCTGCTGGTCTATCGGTTGTGGTGGGGGATTCATTTCCATCGTGGGGGCACCCATTGATAGATTGGGATTATATCCCTTGGTGTATGTAGTTCCACTAGGAATTGTGTTGAATGGCATAATCTGCCCAATCTTGCTTGGGGTTTTGTTGAGGCCACGGGACAGTTCTAAGGCTAGGTTGTAAACTTTCACCAAAGTATCCCAGTTGCCCGCGGTGGTTGTTCTCTAGAGGAGAGTGGTAATGAAGGGGTCCATCACATTGAGATAGGTCTGTATGGTTACTTCTGGGGATGGGATGAAAGGACCCATGCACCACTTCAGGGCACGTTGGAACTGATGATTAAATGCTGCAAGGGGTTCATTTGGTTCCTTTCTGATGGAAATGAACTGGCTATGGGACCAAGCTGGGTCCACGTGTATGCGAAAGGCGGCCAAGAAGGCATCCTCCATATCTTTCCAACTATTGATGGAGTTGGCGGGAAGGTTAAGGTACCAGTTCAGTTTGCCCAGTCCCAGGGATAGGGGGAACATCCGAGTCACAACATCTTCATGTTGGATCCGGTATCAATTCATGGCTTCTTTGTATGCCTGCAAGTGTTCCTCTACGTTTTGTGAGCCTATGTGCTTATATCATGGGAAAATATTTTTTAGGTGTGAGGGTAAATTATTGGTTGTGCCCAGAAAAGTTTCCATAGGGGACCCTGTATTTCTGAAATATGCAGCCATTTAGGGAGCTAAATTTTGGGTAGGTTGAACGCTGGTTCTCGGGATCACCTGGGAAGTTTGGATATTTTGTGGTACACTAGACCCCTAGAAAATAGTGGCTGGTGTGACTTTTAGGGTTTATTTATTTCAAGCAGGAGGCTCGAGTTCAACAAACCTTCCAGGGTTTGGGGCTAATCTAAGGATTCTCTAAAATTTTGCTGGGGAGAAAGACCCAATCCCACTAAAGGCTTGACTCCTAAAACTATGGCTTGGGGAACCCTCAGGAGGTGTTAAATCAGAATCCTGAGGGGGGGACGAGTTCATGCCCTCCTTCTAGCACCAGTTTCTGTTGATGGGACCCTTGTGACCAGGTCTGCCAGCAGAGGTAAGTTGTCACCGGGTACCAGGGTACTGGCCAACTTTGCCTCTAAAGGTTGTCCGGGGAAACGAGATTCCCTGGGCCTCCAAGCATGTGAGAGTCAGGTCTTGATGGTGTGGGGCCCGGTTGGGAGATGTGACTATTTTTGAGGGGGATAGCTGGTTGTCTTCAACTCGTTCTCTCTAGGGATTCAAGTGGGGGTTCCTGCAAGCATGCATTCACTTAACAAATAAACTGAAAAAGATACTGCAGGGTTAGAAATATTTCATCTACCTATAGTTATGCTAAACATTCAAGACATCAACAATGCTCTAACACACTACATTAAATACCGAAGAAATATACAACCATCAGTTCATATTTCATCAGTAGCAAAGGAAAGGAGGTCGTTAATCTACTTTTAAGTCTCAGAGTAAAGGACGTGAAGAACATAAAGCACAAAATATTGTTAACCCAGAAGACAGAATGCCAACAACATCATTGAGATAATTCTTGCTTCTTCATTAACATTTCTTCCAGCAAGCACTGGTATGTGGTACAATGGTGGCTCCAGGGGAGCATCTAACTATTGAAAGCTTAAAAGACTATGGAGTATTGAGCTCTGCAACTAAGAACTAAGAAAATCAAATTGCTATTAACTGTGGACTAAAAAATCATCAATTTTGCCGACCCCTGGAATGAGGTCAGACTTATTATTTATACACATACACATTTAACCCTAACCCTAAATTATGTTACATTGTAGACTAAAATACATTATCCAGTGGCTGGTACTAGCTGCACCACTCTACAAAAGACCTAGAGACGGAATAGGCCTGTCATGTCAGAAGAATAAGACAAGAAAGGTGGAGTGAAAGAATCAGCCTCGAGAAGAGAGTTGAGAAAGAGAAAGAAGAAATATGATCCCCCAGGGATCGAGGCTACATGCCTCATAAATGGGAAAAGTAGTGCCCTGTCTCTGATGTGTTAGGTGTCATGTTGAAATGGCACCTTGGGAAGATCATCTGTCAGAAAACCTCTTTTCGACCCGATGTGCCTTGATGTAGTCATCCACCTTCTAACAGCCTTTGACAACCCTTATAAACTGCTACCCACCTCTGGCAACCTTTATTAACTACTTTGGAAGTAACCGATCGGCCTTAGGGACCAGGACACGGGTCACTGAAAGAATAAAAAATGTAGGATCTGGAATTCTGGTATCTGGGAACTTGCGTTCTGAAGGAATAAAGAATACAAAACATTTTCCCTGAAAATTTTCTCCAACCCCTGGAAAATCTTTACTGTTGTTTGTTGTCATTGAAGGTTTGGAGGAGACATGAAATTCCATCTTCATTGATGTCTTTAAGGCCAGCCCACCGATACTTGGCCACCTCAATCTGTTCCCCTAGGTCTGGAACATTTCCCTTAAATTCATCAGCCATCTTTGTCACATCATGACCACTGAGTATCATGTGAGTTATTCACATCATTTTAACTTCGTCTATCCCCTCTAGGGACTGATACCTTGATTCCATTAACTCATCAAACTTCCCCAAAACATATTCCTCTGGCGTGCATGTGTCGGTGCTAAACAGATCAGCTCCAGAGACCTTCAAAACGAAAGACTTGTATAAATTAAAAGAATATTGAACTGTGTTGACCTTATCCCATAGAGTCCCCATCAGTTGCTTGATTACTCCCAATGTGAGGTCAAGTCTGGAGTGCTGGGTCCTTACAAAATCAAATGACTCTTCTCCTAAAATTTCAAACTTAGAAATAATCTCTTCTCTGAGGCTGATGAGTTCCTCTAACTCAACTTTCCATGCCTCATAATTCTCGAAGTCCCCTTCCCATATGCTAATGGTTGTTTCGGCCTAGTGTAAGACATGATGAGATGCATAGAGATCTAGGAGCGTGCACACTAGGAAACGTCAGACATTTCCCAACTGCAAGGCAACCCATTCATCAATCACTTGGGCCTTTTTCTTCATTTCCTGTAATGAGTCTATATCACTCTATGGAAGTGGTGCATCTAATGTAGAGGCCCCCAGAGGAATAACGCTAATGGGCCAGGCCAGCTCCATCAGCAACCCCATGAGGTTTGCATTTTTCTCTTTTTCTACCTTGAAATTTTGAGCCTCTTTTTTGTAGCGAGCCTCCACTACCTTGGCTGCTTCTTTCAACAGGTCTAATTCATCCTATTTTCCTCTCTTCCCCAATGACACTTCTGTGACATTGTAATCTCCGGCCTCAGCCATTGCTTTGTCTGCATCTGGAGAAGGTGTCACAATTATTGTGACTATTTCTCTGCTTGGCTCAGTTCGAAGAGTGTGAACCATCTGAGATTTCTTAACCTTAGGTGGGTTCTGCGCCTGAGCCATCATCTCCACCAAAGAAAGATGGGCTCTGGATATTGATGGGGCCTTTCTCTTCCGAGATTCCACCAACCACTGTAGCAGCAAGGGTGGCTTTGCAGCCAAGATATTCTCCTGTGACTTCTCCTCGATATCCTATTGTGCCCATTCAATAGTATGAGCCTCCTCCAACTCCTCTGTATCTTTCAACTCACTGGCGATGTTTTCTCCAGTGGTACCTATGTCTTTTGTGTCATTTTCTGTATCTTTGGAAATATTTGGGTCCTCATTGGTTGCCCTAGGGTTTTCTTCTTCTTGTTGTTGTTGTTCTTCCTTAGCCTCTATTGTTGGGGTGTCTTCTTCCATCGGTACATCCTTTGGTAGTGGGGGAGGCAATGGGCCAAGATTCAATGTTTGGGCCATAGTAATTACCTCCCCAAATGTTACATTTAGGAGTGGCATCTGGAACATGGCAGTTGGGGTCATGGTTGTTCCTGTAGGTCCGATTTCCCCAACTAATGCCATTTATTCACTTTCTTTCTTTTTCTGGCCTAAAACTCCTGTATCCTACGTTTCCAGGACTTCGGAGGTGATCTCTTTCTTCGCTCCCTTTTCTTCTACATCTTGTGCCTCCTACTCCTGCACAGGTTCCTATTCTGGAGCTTCCTCCTACTCTGGGATTTTAGCCTCCGGATGTATGATGTCTCCCTACAAATTCCCAAACTTGTCAGTTCTGAATACATCATCAAATTATTCTTGAGGGGGAGGATCTACAGGGACGTGGGCATGCTCTAGTTCTTTCTCCCACTCCGGGGAGTTAGAAGAAACAATTTCTACTTGTTGGATTTGCGGCATCCCAAGCTCCGGTTCTACCTTTGGATTTGGATTAAGCCTTTTCTTACGCCTGGTAACCAAAGGAGGCCCTGCATCCCTTAGGGCTGCCCACTCCTCTTCAAGATCCATTCCTGTCACCCTAACCATTAATGCTACTAGTGAAGGGAAAGAGGGAGGACGGACAAGTCCGGTCATGAGCACTAGAGTGGCCAACCGTGTGATTAATTTCTCCCTCATCTGTTGGGAAGCTGCTATTGATTGTTTCAGTTTTTCCTTTATGGGGGTCTCCTATAGAACTAGAGTTCCCATTATTCCCTTTCCTTTATCCCCTCCCTATGAAGAGGTTCTGGCCTCAGAAGAGGTTTCAGCTCTGGAAGTCAACCTTTGCACCTTCGGGCTAGCCCTGCGGGTACTACCAGGGCATACTCTCTTAAAGTATTCATGGCTGCGTTCGACCATGTTGTGAGTGATATCTTGAATGGTAGGCCCTTCCAGGAAATTCCAATCAACTGGTGGGAGAGCCAACTTATCAATCCCCTTTGCCTTGTACTAGGGTCTATTGTGGGTCCGGCATCTGAGAAGTCATCTCAAAATTTATGGAGCTTCAACCTTTCCATCATCCCCATATTCATCTAGATGTAATGCTAACTTCAAACTTTGACATCATCTTGGAAATATTCCTAGAAGTCCTCCATGTGATATTGGTGGGGCTCTGATGCCCAGGGAAGTGCCAATGCAATTTTTTCAAGCGGATCAAAGTTCTTTCGCGCTAGATAAAATTCTGCCAAGTTTAGGCTCTTGAGCTCATTGTCTGCCTCCTTGGATGCTACCAGACTGCACGAGTAATTCTCACAAGTGATTGGGAATGGAATATTGGTCACCTTCTTTATAGAATATAAGGCGTGCAACTCCAACATTTGTCTGCAATATTCCAAGAGAATTATCTTGTTCCCACAATGTTTGGGCAACAAGTAAGGCTTCCCAGAGAAGCCAGTTACCCTTATGTAAGTATGTTGTTGGAACTGGATGTAAGTATGTAATTCTTACTAGATCCATCACCTCCTTGGAGAGGTGGTACCCTACATCCTGGGTAGGCGTGAGCAAGTTGTAGCAGATGAAGGCGTCGTTCACCCGGTAGAAACTAGGGAAACTAGCCTCCCATTGAATTTGTGGGAAATAATCCTAGGGAGCCTTCTGACCTAGGCCGAACCCAAGTACTCCTGATGTGAGTAGCCCATTGGTGGTGGGTCATTTTTGCGCTAAGGCCTAGAGAACATAAGAGGTCATGTAGAATTTGTGCTTCTGGACCACTTGAAGGAACAAAGAATCTACATGGTTGGAAATAATGGTGGCCCAATCAAAGTATTCCCTGCTGGTGGTGATGCCAAGAAAAAAGTACTACATCCACCCTGAGAACTCTCAGGCATGGGGTTGTCCAAATATTCGGCATAGTGCTATCATCTCCATCTAGATACTTTTTTTAAACTCAGACCGGGGGATCTCTAATTTCATTTTCTTGGGGTCCCTCTTTGGAGTCTTGAGCCAATGGTTGTTCATGTATTGTTAAGCTATGACCTCCAGCTATTGAAATTATGCTAAGGCATTAGCTCTGGTAATGATAGCTGGGTTGTCAAACTGAGGAATCCCCAAACCTACCCTAAAAGTAGTAGCATTGAGAGATGCCATGGGGGTGGGATATCCGATCAGGACCGGGGCTGTGAGCATGATGGCTTGGATGAAAGATTTGTAATGTGCCACAAGTGTGAGAATAAGCTCTGGGGCCTACACCAAGCATGGGAAATAGGCAGCCTTCAGAATCCTATAATCCCCGACACTAATTGCCAACGGATCCCCAGACTGTCATTGAATGAACATTATCTTGACCAGGGCCTGCATCTTGGGCCACATTCTGATGCTGGTGTCGGTAATTAACTAAACCTAGGACTCAATCTTTGATCCCATGACAGTATTTTCCTTTAGGTACTTCATCTTGAGAGGCAATTTTTCTAAGGCCCTCTCCATTTTGGATCTAACGGCTTTCCTGGTGACCGCCGTGGAAGGAAGTTCCAAATTCCTGGGTGGTGAAGATGCGGAAGCCTCAGACATAGTTAAGGTACATTGTTGTGGAAACCTATGAGGCAAAGTGACCATTAGAATTCATAAATAAATAATAGTCCAGGATACAGAGATCTTACCATTGAGGTACGTGATATCACTAAAATCTACACCCTATTGAGTAAACTCAACAATCTAGTGATACATGGGAAATCTCCCCTAATTGTGGGCTCAGATATTGGGAGTTGACCTCCAGAGTAAGCTGGTTCTTGATGGCACCTCACCTAATACTTCCTTAAACTAACATTTTTTGCAAAGGAAAAGGGATAGAAGGAAACATAAAAAATGAAATCTAACCTGCTAAAGGTGATGCACCAAAATATTCAGTCTTTGAAATCTAACAAGTATCCAACACACAAGAGAACTAGTAAAGATAAGTTCGAATACACAACTCGATGACACAATCCCTGCATAATAAATTTGTAAGAAGACTAAAAACATCAGTCCCTAATAGGATTTGGTTTGCTCACAATCTGAAACTAACTTAGTACTACTTTCAACCTACAAAGGATCATATAAATCTCTGAACAAGGCACCATGTGATACACAAACCCAAAAAATTGAGAAGGCATAAGCTATCTTTCATAGTCAAAGGTATTACAAATTTGTATATCTCTCTGAAATGGGTTACAAAATCTCTTTGCCTCTGTCAAGAACTTAGAACAAGTTACAAAATCTCAAGCCAAAGGGAAGAAGAACTCCTGAACAATGAGTCTTCAACTCATATTTATCCATTTTACATTCAACTACTTCATAAATGAGGACAATAAAGTCTGAGTCAGATTCAGCCCTTGAGGCCAATTTTGAGCCCCTCAAAACTCTCAAAAAGGTACAAAACTGACTCAAAAATCAAGCCTTATCAATGCCAACATAAATATCTTCCATAAATGCATCTCTATCTCTGAAAAAACTCACAAAGACCCGTCAGAACTGTAATAACTCCCTGCTGACTTTAACAACTGCATAATATCTCTTTCTTGACTTTTAAAGGTAAAGATAAATATCTT
>MU226743.1:2074708-2085506 GCA_018584345.1 Thuja plicata | reverse complement strand
TAATTCATTTATTCAATAAATATTAAAAATATTGATTAAATAAATAAACTATAAGGAATTTAATATTTTATCAATATTAATTAATAGGTAATTTATAGTTTAATATTTTAATAAATATTAGTTACATCAATAATATTTGTTTAAGTGATATTTAAACCACTTAAAGATATTATTAATTTAATTAACATTTATTGAATAATTAATTATAAATTATTTATTAATTAATATTAAGTGCTTGCAAAAAAAAAAAATTTATGGATACCTTAAAAGGTCAATACTCCATACTTTTAGTCTTGAAACCATTTATTAAAATGAAATATGCTATCATTTTAATAAAAGGCTCCCTACATAAAAAAATTGAAAAACAAATAAGGCATAAAGCCTTTCCCTTGGCCATGGAAAAAATAGAAAGATGGGTATCGAACCCTAAAACTCTTCAACATTTTATTTATTTGTCTTCCTTGCTCACGCGAGCTCTGCCTGGGGATATGTTGCCACCATTACTGGAGTTTACTGGAACTTTTTGAAGATCTTTTGACGCTTTATCTGCAGGTATTTCGATATTCCAAGTTCTCTGATTAAAACTGTGACTCTTTTATTTTTGTATATACGTGCTCCATGCTCAGCCTTAAAGACTTCTATTTGCTTTCACTAATCCTGTCAATGACACCCAGAGTTCTGAGAAGAGGAAAAACTCCTTCCTTTAAATTCTGATCTATATGATATTTATATGGAACTCTGTAGTTGCTGAAGCAGTAAACAATGGAGGGTCATTCAAAAGATAATTATGTGACTTGTTGTGATCTAATGACTATCTATGAACATATTTTTTGCCTCATATGTAGCCTCTTCCTTATGTTTCTTTGGATTCAGATATCCTTTGAATCACATGCCTATTTCTTTGCATTCATTGCTATTGAAGCTATAAATAATGCTTGAGTATCATGCTTCACTTAGAATTTTTTCTATTCTCATGCTACTTTCAACATGTCCTTATGATCTACCCCATGGAATTGTATCATGACAAATAGCTGCTCTTTTGAAATAGTGCCTTTGTAATCTTTTCATGATAGTATTATCTTTGTCACTTATATTGCCTCCAGGCTATGTTTTGGCGCATATATAACCTTAAAAAATTCTTGACAATGAATGTATATCCCACCTGGAATAAAACATAGCATATAATGAATTTTTTTCCTTTACGACTACTCTGTTTATGAAAACCATCACTTGACACAGAGGAATGTTTATCATAAAAAATGCTCTCATTTCCTTTTATACTATCATGACTTTTTTGGGAAAAAATGTGGCTGTTACTTGATAGATATTTCTGAAAATCTACATCTCT
Organism: Thuja plicata; assembly: GCA_018584345.1. Classification (NCBI taxonomy): domain Eukaryota; kingdom Viridiplantae; phylum Streptophyta; class Pinopsida; order Cupressales; family Cupressaceae; genus Thuja; species Thuja plicata. The sequence goes on along the minus strand of MU226743.1, from coordinate 2,084,158 downwards.
TGAATACTATAATGAAAATGTGGGTTCCATTAAAGAAGAAATATGGCTTCTCTTTTCTGTAAAAAGAATACTTTTTCCTCTGAGAATCTGAATCTGGGCATATAAAAATCTGAAAAATGGGTGTATAAAGACGTGGCTCTATCCTCTGAAAGAAAATGTATTTTTCGTGCTGTTGTTCTTTCATTAAAATTATGAAAACATATAATGACTGCTATAGCTCTAAACCTGGAAAAGTTAATTTATCTGTCTTGAAAGGTTATGAGACCTCTAAAAATTTACAAAAAATTCCTCTCGTCTAGCTCTGGTTTAAAAGATTCATACGCAGCTCACATGTGACTGTCTTATTATTGATTTGTTGAAAATATCTCCATCCAATAAAATGTTGAGTGCTATTCTTATCTTGCTCACTTATTATCATGATGATGCACCATGGATGTCTATAACATATTTTTTACTTTCACAAGCTTCCTAGCGTTAGGCATTGTTATGATGATTTCTTGATTTATTGCTCCATACTTAGTTGCATCTTTCTGGAAATTTGTGTCTCAATAACATGATAGGCTTGCAAATTTGTGAACTCCTTCAAACCCGATTTCTCATAGCTACATTTAGATTTTATTTTTTTTTATTACCAAAATGGTACTTCCTCCTTGGAATCTGATCCAAAAGTGTGAGCATCACTGGTTTGGTATTTTCCAGAATTTATGCTTTTGTTTTAATGTCCTTATTTTTGACATGAATGTTTCTCCTTCACTGCTCTTTCATGATATGTGTTAGTGTTTCAAATTCATGTTCATCATATCTGAAATGTTATTTTACTACTGTAACATCGCTGCTACCATTGGATTGTTGTATCATGTTATCCTTACTTTGGAAATTGATTTGTCTTGCACTGATTGAATATGTTATTATATTATGCAACAAAATATGACTTTAGAGTTGCATGTTTTTTATTTATCGACATGTTGGGCTCAACCCTTGTGGGATCCCACTTGATCCCACATGTCAATAAATAATAACTGTGTACCTACTCTTTCACATGAAACAAACTTGTCAGATAAAAATGAGCATATGGACCCTGCTTTTTATATTCATTATTTTCTCATACATCCGTGATTAGCTAGCTGTTATTATGCATGTGAAGAGCATGTTGTATGTTTGTAGATGCGGGTGCATGTAGTATATGATGACCATTCATTTCTTAGATCGGTGATCTAACGTCATTTTAACAATCAAATGTAGGGATAGGAGCAGAAAGGAAGCACAAGTTGGATGCAAGGCAAGCAACAGGGTTAGAGACCAAACAAAGCAACACAAGTCGGGATCGTCATTCAGGCAATGATGAGTCACCCTTTACTACTTATGCCTTACTTTTCATAGTATCTAGAAATTTATAATGTTCTTTTCATGTGCATTATGATGGTTAGTATCACAGCTTGTGTGAGACGATATTCAACTACTTTGTCAATAAAGGTTGTTTTGCACAATCTTTTTTTTTTTTTGCACTCTTTCATGACAGCACTGCATGATGCGATGTAACAATGTAATATTTTGCTCTTTTATCTATGCATATGAATGTGATCCAGCAGAATTGAGAATTTACCTTAATTCACTTAAAAATAGAACAAATCCACCTGATCAATTTTTGGTACTGAAAATCGGTAACATTTTTGGTGACATCTACAAAATGTTTGCCTGCTAAACATTAAGACCAGCTGCCTGAACTATCTATTGGGCATAGAGTCACTTAGAAAACATACTGGAAACTTGAATCCCACTTGCATAAACTGATTAAACCTTTTCAACTGACTGAATATGGATGTATGGTTTGTGATAGAAAGTATGACACTTCCCTATCATGAATTATATATGTATACTCGGCCAGTTTGGACGGGATTAGCAACATTTTCTTTATATTTTTGTTGTAGCCTTTGCTAATTCACTGAGAGTAGGTGTATGATTTATGATAGTAAAACGTAAATTTACTGGCATGAGTTGTATAGGTATTCCCCATGAATTAGGAAGGGCTACAACAACACCTTCTTTCTCACTTGTAACTTCTGATTAACTGAGAACCCTTCTGAAAATTTATTGAAAGCTGGAAAACTGAAACTAAAACTAACTAACTATGCTAGACAACACTTAGGGGAGGCTGAAAAATGTAAGAAAACTATTGTGCCAAGGCACTTATTGAACAACTAAACTGCTGCAATATATACAAGGATAGATCCTACCTCAGAAGTAGTGCTTGAGATGAATCCCATTAACTAGGATTCGCTCCATGCTACCATCCAACCTTGAAAGCTGAAAGGCATTATGTTGTTTACATTCTGAGATAATATAAGGCCCACTCCAAAAAGCATCAAACTTGGAGTGATTTCCAGGCTTGCTTTTGCGTTCATCCCATTTCAGCACTACATCTCCTTCCAGGAAAATTCTTGGAGATCCCTTTTATCGAAAGACCTTTTCATCTGAACCTGATTATGCTTAATGGTCCTCAAAACTATTGTCCTTACTTCTTCCAATTCAACCAGTTGTGCCAATTTACAGTTAATGGCTCTTCTTTTATCATATCAAGCTGATCTGCCAAGTCAAGAGCTAAAATCTCAAGTGAGATAGGTAACCAAGCCTCTTTTCCATAAACAAGTCTGAAAGGTGACTGCCCTGTTGATCTTTTTTGAGTGATTCAATCAGTCCATGAGGCTGAATTTAGTTGGGTATGCCATGCTCTCTAGTTACCCTCCATAGTCCTTTTGATTATTCTGATCAGATTTTTGTTAGTAGACTCCACTTGGCCATTGCCTTGAGGATAATAATTTGAAGACGTATTAAGATAAATTCCATTCCTTACAGTCCAATTAGAAATTTTGAAACTTACAAATGCAAAAGCATTATCTGAGATGATGGATTCAGGAACACCAAACCTAAAAACTAGTTCTTCATAGAAGTTTAGGACAACACTTTCATTAGCCTCCTTCAGTGCCACCGCCTCGGTCCACTTAGTGAAATAGTGTGTTGCTGTTAACACCCATTTGTGACCAGCACTAGATAGTGGGTTTATTACCCCAATGAAATCCAAACCCCAATTCATAAAGGGTTTTTCAAATTGTATTGGCTGCAGGGGTAAGGCTGCCAAATTCTGTTTACTAGCAAATAGTGCACACTCCTTGCATTTCCTAACCCACAAGTGTGCATCTTTGAATAGACTTGGCCAATAATAGCCACCCTTCATTACCTTGAGAGTCATTGCTCTAGGTGAGAAGTGACCTCCAGCTAACCCATTATGAAACTCATGCAACACCTTATCCATTTTGTCAATTTCAACACACCTTAAGAGGATGCCATTGAAGTCTCTTGTAAATAGAATATTATTCAATAAAACATAAGGGATGGACTGCAGTCTAAAATACCTCATTTTTGCTTTATCCAAACCTTGTGGACATTCACCAATCTATAGAAAATGAGTCATTTGTTGTACCCAACTCGTGGCAGAATCTAAAATAGTTTGTCCTTCCTCCTGTAAAGCTAGAACAACTTCTTGCTCTCCCTTTTCTTTGTTGCTTATGTCATCAACAAGTTGTTCACACAACCCTTTTCCCCTGATTAGTTTGGTGACTTCAATCTCAACATCATATTCCATCATTTTAGTCACCCAACCAGCTCTCTTATCACTTAAATCCTTACTTAAAAGGAACTCTTTCACACTCGGATGGGCCACCATTAAAAAAATCTTGTTATTAGATAACATGTGCTTAAATTTTTTCAAACTCCTAAGAACAGCAAGAACATGTTTCTCCACAAATGAATACCTAAGCTCATAGTCTTTAAGTCCTTGGCTGAAAAAAGCCACTGGCTATTCCAATTCTTCATCATTGCATTGAACTAACATAGCTGAGATAGAATCGATATCTCCATAGGCATATAGAACAAAATCCTTAGAAAAATTAGGATTTATGAGTGTAGGTGCTGCTGCAAGCACCTCTTTAATCAACTCAAAACTCCTTTCCCATCCTTAGTCCAGCTGAATGGCGTATTTTTTCTTAGCATGGTTGTTAGTGGACTTAAGAAATATGCAATATATGGGATAAACTGTCTAATAAAATTTATTCGGCCAGTGAAACTTTGTAAACCTTTTTTATGCGTCGGTAAGGAAAGAGCCAATATTGTTGTTATTCTTTTAGGATCAATAGTGATACCTTGTTTAGACACCACATAACCAAGCAATCTGCCCTCATGAACAATAAACACACACTTTTTGGGATTAAGAGATATCCCAAATTCTCTGCATCTTTCAAAAATCTACCTTAGATGTTTTAAATGTTCTTTTGCCTCCCAGGAAAAAATAGTGATATCATCTAGGTACACTAAAACTATTTTATATATTAATTTGTCAAAAGCCATGTCCATGGCCTTCTAAAAAGTTGCCCTAGCATTGAACAAACCAAAGGGTATCTTTTTGTACACCATGGTACCCCACTTGGTGGTAAAATCTATTTTGTACTGGTCTTCCTCCCTTACTAAAATCTGATTATTACCAGAATACCCATCTAATAAGGAAAATCTCTCAGATCCTGAGACTACTTGAAGGATCTCCTCCATAGAAGGAAAGGGGTGTCAGTCTTTCAATGAGGCTCTATTTAGATCTCAGAAATCTACACACAACCTTATCTCCCCATTATTTTTTCTAACTGGCACAAGGTTGGAGACCCACGAAGTATGCTTGATAGGGAATATGATGCAGCTTTCAATCAGTTTATTCAATTCCTTTTGCATAAGTGGTTCTAACTTTGGGTTCAGGGGTCTCTATTTTTGCCTTACTGGTTTTGCATCAGGTTCAAGCTTGATAGTATGTTGAGCAAGTTGGGGATTGAACCCCTTCAAATCGCTATACTCCCATGCAAAAACATCATTAAACTCTTGAAAAAGCTGAATAAATGAATGTTGTTCTTCCATTGTACATACCTTACCCAACTTAAGCAACTTTACTTTGAACACCTCAACTTCTTCATAGTGTTCCTGTTGAACCTGCATGCTGGCTTTTGACCTTCTAGTCTCATAATTGGTATTAAAAATGGACTGAAGGATGACCAAACCTTTTGGCACCTAGTTATTTTTAAGCTAGATGATTTGGCCATCAGATTGATGATGAAACTTCTCTTTATTGACATGTGAGAATTTAGCTTCCTCTCTTAGGAAGTTGACTATTCGCTAGTCATTCTCAAAGACCTGCCAGTGAGTACCATTATCAGGTACATCAGGTCTAACAATGACCTTGACATGCTGGTTTCTTCTCTCATTATTGATTTCCTTTGGAATGTCAAATTTGGCACCAATGGCAACCAATCTCTCAGCATTTTTATTCTGATTTCTGGGTATAGACACTAGATTAAATGCATCAAAGCCTTTTATTAGGTCCCATACTCTGTGTTTGTAAGACTTTAGCAACTCATTCTTGGTGAGATTGATGCTTCTCACTTGATTAACTATTAATTCGCTGTCACCATAAACCTTCAAACAACTAATACCTCTTCTCGCCCATTCCAATCCATGAATAAGAGCCTCATACTCAGCAGTATTATTGGAACAACTGAAACAAAAATGAAAAGCTGAATAATACCTATCTTTTTTTGGAGAAACTAGCATGCAACCGCCACCAACCCCAACTTTGTTCCTTGCACCATCAAAAAACAGCTCCCAAACTTCGTCACTTTGCTACCCAAACTACTATTTTGCACTTTTATTGAGGTTAGGGATGACTGCATCAACTTCATGTATTAAATACATACCCAAAGCAGCATGATCTGGATGCTATTCACAAAGATATTCTGCTTGATTTTGAACAACCCACTCATCTAGGAGTATATTAGGTATTGTATCGGTCTGAGTGTTGCCTTCTTGAAAAAAAAGCTGCCCCTCTTGGTCACTTGCCAACAAGTTGGCATTAACAGGACTTGGAGTGTAAGGTTCCACGTGATCCTTGGCAATAGGTTCAGATTTTATGGTAACTTTGGTGCCATACCTGGTTCTAAACAGCATATGAGACCAATCTGAAGATAAATAACCCCCAATCTTGACTGTAAAATCTCTTGATAAGCATATCACAAAGTATGGAGGCAACTCTATGACGTAAATGTCTTGTGGGATAGAGCCTATAGAGTTAAGCTCAGATTCTTAATGACACCTATGGTATTAACAGTAGTACCATCTAATTGCACAACTCCATTTTCAAGTGGTTCATACTTGATTCCCAACTTTTCAATGATCTGTTTGGGCATCACCGAGTTGCTAGCACTTCAGTCAATCATACATTTATGTACTAGGTGGTCTCCTATGATCAAAGATACATAAAATGGTGGGGGTTTAACTGCTAGAACTTGTTGTTCTTTCTCTTTTATAACTGTGTTGGTAATTACAATTTTATCCTCCTCACTTTTGGGCTTACCAGAAAGACTTAAATCAGATAAAGCTGATTGCAAAAGGTCTTTTTGACCTAGAATGGTCAAGGAATCCCATATGGAGATAGATACGTTTGCTTTTTTCATATGATCCATAATATTGAAAGAAGTCACACTAAACTTAGGCTGAAACCTTGCTGCAGTATTTTCCACATTAGGGGAAACTTGTTGTGTTGGTTGTATCAAATTTATAGGTTGTTCCTTGTTTGATGAAGGTTGTTCTCTAGGGAGAATCTGAACATTCTCAGTATTAGCTAGCCCAACAACTTTCCGTTCCACCTCTACTACTCTCTTTTTGCTCCTTGTGTTATCTGAAACAACAAGAACCTGTTGGTTTAATCCATAAAAGTCCTCATCCTACCAATTCATAAGAGTTTCCCCTGGCTATTGTTCTTCCTGATGATGAATAGAGGCCTCATTAGAAGTATTTATCTGCAAACCTGGGCTATTTTGAACCATTAAAGCTTGGTTGATAATGCCATTTGTACAAGAATTCTGATTATGTGGTTGATTACATGGAAAACACCATTCATAATCTCATGCCAGATTATTCTGAGTGGGTACAAGCTCTTTTAAAGAGCTAGCGGCGTTGGGGTTATAAGGCTGATATAGTCTGGTGTTAAAAATCTGCCTTTTCCCTTGGTAGTTGGGCTGATATGGTGGCTTATTATTTTGATTTTACTAAAAAGGTGGTTGATAAGGTGGCTAGTAAGGCTTATACCTCTGACTTTGCTACTTTTTTATATTGACAATCTCATTACCAAAATTCTGTAGAATACCTTTAATCTCCTGCAACTTGAAAAACTGAGTCGGAATAACATTTTCATGCCTGTTGGACTGATTATTAGGTGCTGGTAATGTTGGTGCAGCTAGAATAATAGCTAAAGGGGTTGTTTGTAAATGTATCATTGACTGAACTATAGGTGCTATTGGAAAAATTGGCATAGGAGGTCTTGGGGCAATTTTCCCAACCTGTATAAGATTGTTTTCTACTCTAATGGCCATATCATAAGCACCTGGAAGTGTAACCCCTCCCATTGATTATATCATAACTGCTATATCACTATTGAAAGCCCTCAAATAATATAAGAAATCATGATCAGCAAAGGGTCTTACCATTTGAGGGATTCTCTCCCATGTCCTTTGGAAACAGAAGTTGAAATCTGTTACTTGTTCATGGGGGGCCCTTTTGATAGTTGACAATTGCTCCACCAAAGATAGATGGTCTGATTTGTCTTCAAAAAACTTGCAAAGTTCCATACCTAGTTGGTCCCAATCAGTAATAGAACCCACTGCTAGCCTTCTAAACCACTCCAAAGCTTTTCCTTTGAAAGACGCGGCTAACAACCTGACAACAACATTATCCTCTGTAACATGATGCAGGGCACAAAGGTTGGCTACATCCTTTATGTGCTCAACTGGGGTGGTTTGATCTTCACCATTAAAATATGGTAGGCTTTTTAATGCAGCAACAGGAATGACATCGTGTTGAGAAAGATTCAGCGGGCTGCTTTGATTGAATGAAACAAAAGGCTGGTTCCATTGTAGTGTCATTGGAATCTGCAAAACTAGACCTCTTGGGGCAGTAAAAACTAGAACAAAAGTATGCACTCTTGCTGCAGGAGGTGTTGACTTGGTTCTCCTTGTATAAACAAGTGTCTTTTGTACCTTTTTCATTGGTCTCCCTCTTCTCCTGGGTGGAGACAATTTCAAATAGTCAAAAGATGAAGAGTTGCTTCTTGTTTGCACTCTTCTCATATGTTGTAATCTACTAGTTCCTCTTTTCCAAAGCTCAAAGTCACCAAGCGTGTAATTTTAAAACCTCTCTCAGGCTCAAAATAGTGTTGTACACACTAACATCAGCAAAAATATCACTAATAAGGACTGGAAATCAGTCACTTGTCCCACCAGGCATGTCAAAAATTGTTATCACTAAAATCTGCACCCTATTGAGTAAACTCAACAATCTAGTGATACATGGGAAAGATCCCCTAATTGTGGGCTTAGATATTGGGAGCTGACCTCCAGAGTAAGCTGGTTCTTAATGGCACCTCACCTAATACTTCCTTAAACTAAGATTTTTTGAAAAGGAAAAGGGATAGAAGGAAACATAAAAAATTAAATCTAACCTCCTAAAGGCGATGCACCAAAATATTAAGTCTTTCAAATCTAACAAGTATCCAACACACAAGAGAACTAGTAAAGATAAGCTCGAATACACAACTCAATGACACAATCCCTGCATAAGAAATTTGTAAGACTAAAAACATCAGTCCTTAAAAGGAGTTGGTTTGCTCATAATTTGAAAATGATTTATTACTACTTTCAACCTGCAAAGGATCATATAAATCTCTGAACAAGGCACCATGTGATACACAAACCCAAAAAATTGAGAAGGCATAAGCTATCTTTCAAAGTCAAAGGTGTTACAAATTTGTATATCTCTCTGAAATGGGTTACAAAATATCTTTGCCTCTGTCAAGAACTTAGAACAAGTTACAAAACCTCAAGCCAAAGGGAAGAAGAACTCCTGAACAATGAGTCTTCAACTCATATTTATCCATTTTACATTCAACTACCTCATAAATGAGGACAATAAATTCTAGGTCAGATTCAGCCCTTAAGGCCAATTTTGAGCCCCTCAAAACTCTCAAAAAGGTACAAAATTGACTCAAAAATCAAGCCTTATCAATGCCAACATAAAGACCCTCCATAAATGCATCTCTATCTCTGAAAAAACTCACAAAGACCTGTCAAAATTGTAATAACTCCCTGCTGACTTTAACAACTGCATAATATCTCTTTCCTGACTTTTAAAGGTAAAGATAAATATCTTATTTTGTACTTTTATTAAATGACTTATAATTAATTTATTCAATAAATATTAAAAATATTGATTAAATAAATAAACTATAAGGAATTTAATATTTTATCAATATTAATTAATAGGTAATTTATAGTTTAATATTTTAATAAATATTAGTTACATTAATAA
>MU226743.1:2007402-2050999 GCA_018584345.1 Thuja plicata | reverse complement strand
AATTATCAACATCTCGACGCTTCTCAAGTCATAGACGCTGCCCAGCCAATACTGAGCATCAAGAACAGCGTTTCGGAAGGAGTAGAGAGAGACAATAGAAGCTTCAAGCTTCGAAGGGTTTGCATTCTTTTGTCTTCCTTTTCGTTGTTTGTACATTTTATTGCTTACGTTTCCATCATTCGTTTAGTATTTATTGTGTAATAGATTTGCATGCACTTGTGAACCTTGGCTACTAACCCCTGCCCTTGGAAAGCTGTGGGAAACCGGAGAGAGAGGCGTACACATATTATTTACTTTCACAAGCTTCCTAGCATTAGGCATTGTTATGATGCTTTCTTGATTTATTGCTCCATATTTAGTCGCATCTTTCTGGAAATTTGTGGCTCAATAACATGATAGGCTTACAAATTTGTGAACTCCTTCAAACCCAATTTCTCATAGCTACATTTAGATTTTTTCCTTTTTTATTACCAAAATGGTACTTCCTCCTTGGAATCTGATCCAAAAGTGTGCGCATCACTGGTTTGGTATTTTCCATAATTTATGCTTTTGTTTTAATGTCCTTATTTTTTACATGAATGTTGCTCCTCCATTGCTCTTTCATGATATGTTTCAGTGTTTCAAATTCATGTTGATCATATCTGAAATGTTATTTTATGACTGTAACATCACTGCTATCATTGGATTGTTGTATCATGTTATCCTTACTTTGGAAATTGATTTGTCTTGCACTGATTGAATATGTTATTATATTATGCAACAAAATATGACTTTAGAGATGCATGTTTATTATTTATCGACATGCTAGGCTCAACCCTTGTGGGAGCCCACTTGATCCCACATGTCAATAAATAATAATTGTGTACCTGCTCCTTCACATGAAATAAACTTGTCAGATAAAAATGAGCATATGGACCCTGCTTTTGATATTCATTGTAATTTTCTCATACATCTGTGATTAGTTAGCTATTATTATGCATGTGAAGAGCATGTTGTATGTTTTTAGATGCGGGTGCATGTAGTATATGATGACCAGTCATTGCTTAGATCACTGATCTAACATCATTTTATCAATCAAATGTAGGGATAGGAGCAGAAAGGAAGCACTAGTTGGATGCAAGGCAAGCAGAAGGATTAGAGACCAAGCAAAGCAACACAAGTCGGGCTTGTCATTCAGGCAATGACGAGTCACCCTTTACTAATTATGCCTTACTTTTCATAGTATCTAGAAATGTATAATGTTCTTTTCATGTGCATTATGATGGTTAGTCTCAGGGCTTGTGTGAGACGATATTCAACTACTTTGTCAATAAAGGTTGTTTTTCACAATCTTTTTTTTTTTTGCACTCTTTCATGACAACACTGCATGATGTGATGTAACAATGTAATCTTTTGATCTTTTCTCTATGCATATGAATGTGATCTAGTAGAACTAAGAATTTACCTTAATTCACTTAAAAACATAACAAATCCACCTGATCAATTTTCAGTACCGAAAATTGGTAACAGTACGTCCTTTTCTTGAAAAGTTAGTAAAAAAAATCCCGAGAAGTATATATATAACAAACTTGAGATTAACCATTATCTAGGCCTGGGGGTTTCAGCATACTTTATGGGAGTAAGATGTGGGTTTGGTGAAGACAAAAGACCCGGATGTGGAAAACTAACCATTGGAAGATGTGAGCAAAAAGTGAGCTGTCAGGCCCACATGGACGTCACATGGCTATGCAATAAATGGGGAGTTATAGCGACGGCGGTGCCAACTGTCCAAACATGCAAAAAGAGGATGCCACTTGGGAAACCTTAAATGCATACATGGCACATAAATGAAACACAGAGGTTGACATGACTGGGGAGAGAGAAAACTGCCTGGTTGAAACCAGCCGAGAGCCGAGTTTCAACCAGGTGGTATTCTGTCTAGAACAAGCTCGCCAACTTGGAAGGAAAATAGATGAAGCATGGCGAAGCTCAATGCAAGATCAGATGAATACACACAAAATATACATCTAATTACAATAGGGTTAAAAGGTATATACAAAAAATGGAAGGATATACATTAAATACACTAATATACATATCAACAACAGACATAGAGCAGCTACCCTAACAAAACAACACTAAAAATGTACAAAATATATAATACGTTACATTATCCTGCACCTGCATAAAGGGCGGACAACCCTCTAGTAGAGCCGACCCACCAACGGGCGGCGAACTAGACGACCAAAATGCAGAGAAAAATAGAAACAAAATGAAGCAGAAACGCAAACCAAAAAGACAAGAACGAAAAAGAAGAAAAAAATAGAAGAAGAAATAGGAACACCAACCTGGACTCTGAAGAAGGGAAAGGAAGAAAAGGCACCTAGGACACTCTACAATAGCTTCTACCTTTGATTGATCGCCAACCAACACTGAAGATTAACTTGTTGCTACTCACTAAGCTCAGGGAAGCATGCACTCAATTTTTGCACTCAAATCCCTTTTGAATCGCTCTAAAATCACTTAAGTGTTTTAATCGCGGTAACTATGAAAATGACAGATGATTCCTATTTATACCCAAGGTGAAAAGCAAGTTACCTTTCCTTTCGCAAACTCTAGAACAGGCAAACCTCCGGACTCCGGGCCCGTGGGTTCCGTGCAACCATACCTTCTTACAAAAAGAAGACATCGTGGCAGAGAATCCTGGAGTCCAGCTCCTGGACAAGGAACGACCAACTCTAGGACTAGGTCCCAGAGACATGAGGGACAAAAACAAAAGCAAAACCAACACCATGGGAAAGAAAACCTGGAGAAGGAAAACAAAGAAACATGCAAAAAAGACAAGGCAAGGGCCAAAAGCAGAAAACAAAAAAAAGGGGGGACCCAATATTTTGCACACAAAAATGTAGGGATGGGGATGTAGGGCATAACACCTACTGCTCAATATCTACCTATTTGTTGGGGTGGATGTATCCACATCACCTTTAGTTTATCTACAGAATCTCCTTCAGTATCTTTCTTCTCTTCTTCACCTTTATCTTTGTGCTCTTCAACTATTCCTTTTGGTTCTCCATCTAGTACATTTTGTTCATCAGTTGTATCTTTCTTTTCATCATTACTCTTATCTTTGGGTATGCTTACATCAGGCTCGGTTGAGTTTTCCTTTTGTGAGATTATGTTAATAGCTTGTATTAACAATTGCATTTGGCCAAGTACATTCACCTGTACAATATATGTTGTTGTGTTCTATTCCTCGGTTTGGTCTAGGGAAACAGTGACATTCATCTTTCTTTATCTCATCTATAGGATCTTCTCTGGTAATGTCAATGATAGTATTATCGGGTCATATTTCATCTTTAGTGTCCATATCCTAATTAGCTATTGTGTTCAATGCTTCTTCATTTACATCCTCGTCAGTTATAAGAATATGTTTGGGTCTTGGTTTAGCCTGATCTTCTTCATTGTGTGTCTTGTCGGTGAGTGCTAATTGTGGCTTGGGGCTTGTGTCCTTTTTAGGTACATCAAGTATCTTTCTCCATTCATCCTCACTTTTTCTGTCAAGCTCAATTAGATGTCCTTGTAGCACTTTGTAGGCTCTTAATTTTGGTGAGAACCTTTTGTAATTTTTCTTCATCATTTCTTCAATCTCTTCAAGCTTAGATTGAGGTGGGATAACTGAAACTAGGGCTCTTTCCCTTATTTGTTTATCTTCCTTTAGGGCATATGTCCACTTTTTCGACAATCTATTCATAAGTTCTTGTGGCATCTTATCTTCAAATTGTACTGGTACATATTTGAATACACACATTGTTGTAATGATTGCCTCTTCTAGCTTATCCTGGTCCTCGGGGTCCAGAGTTAGCCATTTTCTAATCTCAGGGTCAGTTATTGAACCTGACTTAATAATTGATGCACATACCTCATCAATGGTGGTAGGGAACTTATTCATAATAGGTTATTCATTCTATTCAGTTTCCTCTATGTCTTCCTTAGTTATAAGGAACTTTCTTCTTTTTGTTGGTGCATTTTTCCCTGTTTGAGGCTTCCTTTTGTATGTCCTTACTTCTCCTTTCTTGATCGGTGAAGGAATTGCATCCTTTGTTGTCTAACTTCATCCTAGATGTAGGAATAGTCCTATGTTTCTTTTCTGATGGTGGCAGTGGTGCATCAAACTCTCTGGATTTAGAGTCACTCCAATTTTCTTCTTCACCTATAGGTGTCTTCCCTTCAGTGTCATCCTTTTTTTCAAACTCCTCATCATTTACCGACAACTTTTTCTTTAGTGTCTTGACCATTTTGTTCTTCTTTCTATCAATATTTTTCACAACTAACCATGTTTTAATTCTTTCCTTGGCTTCTTCATACGTTCCAAACCTAGATTGTGACTTGTGTAATGGTTTATTAATCAATGCTTCAATAGAATTGGTGGCTTGATCTATGTTGACCTCATAGTCAAATGGTTCCAACCATGCTATCCTCAGTATAGCTAGTTTGATATAGGTGTAATTGGTGTCCACCATAAAAATATCAGTTTTATACTTTTCCACCAGTTGTTCTAGAACCCTCATTCTTTTCTACATTATTTCCTTAAATCTAGTGAAGTATTCATCCATAACTGATACAAAGTTTTCGCCTAGTGACTTGATGAATTCACTGATTTGTATGGTCACTGGTCGGGAAGTATCCTAGTTGACATTTCCTATAGATGGAAAGAATTTTTGAAAGGAGAAAAATTTACACATTAAAAGTGATCCAAACTTACATGAATTGGACTTTGTGGACCTAATTGTCCCCATGTTTTCATCCATTTGCTTTAGTAGAAGCTTAGATAGATCCAATTGCAGATGTTTCTTTACAATCTTATGACCAGTGTCAACTGCTCCACATGCTATGATATTCATCTTGTTGGATTGATATATCTTCTAACCTACATGCACCAAACTTGAGTTCTGGATTGGTGGTGGTATTTATCTTCAATCCTATGTTATCTCATACTACTCCTGTCATCTTCTCAATTTCAAGTCAAGGAGGATGTTTAAGTGTTTTTTCCTTATCAATTATAGGATAACTGGTGATAGCATGTATCACATCTCTAGTGATCAATTTTGGCTCATCTAGCCACATATTTTGGTCTTGCACTCTGCTCGGTACTACCTGAATCCATTCAATCTTGAACTCTTTCAGGAACATTAGTGCACAAGTCAGCCCTTTGACCTTGATATGTTTGTATTCCTCCTTAGTAATTTCTCCTCTACAAAGCTTCTAGTAAGCTTGATCCACTTCAAGATCTCCAATCTTGGTGATCTTGCAATGAATGTAGGAACGAACATCTTCAATCAATAAAACCCTAGCCAAAATTATAGAGAACACACCAGCATCATCGGGTTACAAAGAAATCTCTAGATAGATTTTATACTTTGGTTCTTCACACGTGGAGTTCTTTATCAGATTCACCTTTTTCACCTTAGCATTCTTGATCTTGGTTGTACGAGAAGTGGTTGCCATCATTTTTGAAAAATTTAGGGCTTTTCCATAAACCAAACAGTGAGCTCGGTAATCTTTTTAACTTACTTCAACCTTCTGATAGTTGTTTGTTCTGAATCTGTATGCCCTGAATTTGCTTGGGGTGCTCTGTAATCTGGCCACTCTGGTTTCACTATGCTCTACTCTGCTTCTTCACTCTAAATTGTTGGTGAATAATGATCTCTTTTGTCACCCTTTTTATAGAAGGTTCCCTAAGTGGTGCAATTAATGCTCTACCCACTTGTTGGGTGTCAAAGACGGAGTTTATGCTCTGGGAAAGTGTCAACTCACTCAACTTTTCATATATTTACCGACAGATCTTTGTATATGGTGAAGACAACAATGCTTTTTACTTTATTACCGATGAGTCTCAGGTTACATTGATTAACTTGGTTTTCACATGTACACTGACAATTCTCGGTAAGCTTTAATAACTTAGCTTTTGTATGTTGATCGAAGCTTTTTGGTATGCATTAATCAATGAGATTGAATTCAAAAAATCATAACAATTAATACCATAGTGCATCTTTAATCATGCATATTTTGGATTTTAACTATGTATAATGGAACTGATGTAAAGTATAACTTAGTATAGTGCAGTTCCATACTTGTTAATCTTAGGCGAGGGTGGTGATATCACCAAATCCATTAGATAAGGTGTCACCATTTTCATTGCTTCTTCCAGCATCATCAGTGTTTGTATATTTCCTCCACATTTTTTTTCTCATCTTCCTGATGTCTTCAATGGTGTTTCCATTGGCAAAGGTGTTGGTGTCTCTCACTCGGTCTCTACAATCCTTTCTTAGATGACCAATTTTATGATAGTGTAAACATGCCATTCCAGTGTTATTCTAGCTCCTAGACTTTCTCATCCATTTTCTCGTGCAGTTTGATTCTATGTGTCCAAATATTCCACATGTTGTGTATATTTCCCATGTGTTGTAATCCCAAACATATTGTTACCGACTCTTTTCGGTTGATAAGTAGTTTCATTTTCTTTAGGCTTCCATACTTGTTTTTTGTTCTTCCTGCATTCAAGAGATGTGTTCCCATGCATTTTTCAAGTACAACGGTATTTTTCCATGTAGGGTTCCTTCATTGGTTGTTTCACCTTATATTTACATTCATATGCCTTATGTCCTTTCTTGTTACATTTATAACAAATTCATGTGAATGAAGGTATGGATTTAAGAATACCTTTTATTTTTCTCTTGCAAAATTTTGATGTGTGGCCTAGTTTTCCACAGTGATTGCATGACTTCTTTCTTGGTCTTGGATTTGTGTAGACATTCTTTGGATCAGATTTCTATGGATATTATCCATTCTTGGTATACCCTAATCTGGTATTGATGTAGACTCTTCTTTGTCCATCCAGAAAATCATCCATCCTTTTGGTGCTTTCTTTAGCTCTCTTGATCATGTCATTGTGTTTTTACTAAATTAACACCTCGTGCTTTAGTCTTTCATTTTCTTCTCTTAGCTCACAAATAGATTCCAAATTTCCATTCAATTTTATGCTCATTCGGTTTGCCTCCTGACTCATAAGAATAATCTGATTGGTGATCTCATGATGATGTTCTATAAATCTTCGTATTTCTGACTCTTTCTCTTGCAGCTTTTTAGTAATCTTCCTTCTGTCATCAATAGCTAGTGTTCTTTATTTCTCATCTTTTCTAGCATTATTCATAACCTTGGTCATTCTTACCATCTATGTCTCTTGACCAATTTGTAGTGATTTCACTTGTCCAGCCAGATATTGATTGATTTCATTTAATATTTTGATGCTTTCTTGAAATGTGTCTGATGCTTTGCTTGATGTAGATCCTGAAGACTCAAATAAATCAGTTATCTCTTCTTCATGATAGGTTGTTTCATTACAATGAGATGCCATAATATTTATTTCATCCTGAAATTGTCTCGTCTTGATTCTAGCTTCTTTATATTGTTCATAGAAGATATGTATCTCTAACTTCTTATTCTCAATACTCTTGTCTAGGTTGTACCTTTCCATTGTATGATCTTTTCTCTTAAGTCTTTAAACTTTTCCAAATAAGAGTTCTAGCTCTGATACCAATTGTTGGAAATAATGGAATGGTGTATGAAGATGGGAGGGGTGAATCAGTACATTCAAAACTTTTATCAATTAATCTTTATCCTTTTAGTAATCAATTGTATTACCAACCATATATGTTATCTTATCTATGTGTGTGTTATATCAATTCATAATGCAATAATCATGTAAAACATTCATAGAAACATTCATGAAATGTATAGACACATGACACAAGATTTGGTAACACAGAAAACCCCTATTAGAAGGTCAAAACTCTGGTGGAGATGAAACCCACAAAGATTCACAATCTGCAAAATGGAAGGGGCTAGTTAAGGCTTACAATTTCAATCACTTCTAAGGATCTACCCTGCTAGTATTATTAATTAGAGACCGGTTAGGGTCTACTCTATTAATAGCTTTAGCAACACTATTTAGTATGCACTTTATTAATAGATTTACAAAGGATTGTTAAATCTACCTTTCTCAAGTATTTCTTTTATTTTCTACACTTGTTAGGATTTAGTCAGAAATATTCAATGCCTGAGTATGTGCAATCTACAATTGCTGATTATAGATCCAATAAAGATTACAAGCATATTTATCACTTATTGTGATTGATCAATAGCTTTGTTCTACTTGGTAGCCTTGGTTCTTGTTCTTGATAACTGATTTCCTCCTTGGTTGTTCTTCTGCATAAAACTCTTAGTCTGATCCATAGATGTGCTCCTTGGCTACAGTCATCATCACACACATGTGTTTTGATAGATTATAAATCTATTTATACAATTATTTTGACCTAAGTGAGTTTCACGCATTACAATGATAACTCTATGATCGAAGGTTTACAACTTGACCTTGATCTCCTAGTTTGCGTGTTTCTAATCAGTTAGAGTGATTAAATTAATTAAAATTACATTGCTTGTCCCTCAAGCAATGGATTTAAAGCTAATAGAAAAGCTAAATATAAACCACAAGTGTTTTATCTAACATGGAAGTCATGTCCACATTTCTCAGGATTCTAAATTTCTCTCAGTAGACTTGTGCTTGGGATGCTCTTTGGTCTGTCGAGTTCCTCTATCATTTTTTTTGTCAGTTTGCACTACACTCTACTTGTTGGGTTCATCTATCGGGTTTGCTCTATCAAGTTTCTCTATTAGGTTTTTTCTGTCAGGTTACTTTGTCAAGTTCCCTTATAACATTTTTGGGTTTCATATTGTCTTCGGGTTTTCTCTAAACTCTAACTTTTGGTGTTGTTGTTACCAATGGTTCAAAACTATTTTTTCCTTTCATACTAATGTCAAAAATATGTCTTGAAAACCTTTTTATGTGAAAGGTAAAGGTTGTTTTTCTCTAACATAAGGAATCAAATGTGATAATACTTATTGGTTTGAAGTACTAAGGCATAATCTACTAAGTGTGGCACAACTAAATAACATTGGTTTTAAGGTAGAATTCATTAATGGTAAGGCCAAGCTCCTAGATGGTAAGGGAAACCTAGTTGTAACTGGCAGGCAAAAAATAGGTAATTTATTCTATCTTGATCTCACTGAAAGTTCATGTTTTATTGCATAAGTAGAAGAAAGTTGGTTATGGCATAAAAGGTTATGTCATGTAAATTTTGATAATCTGGTCAACACAAGCAAGAACAAAAGACTAAGAGGTATTCCTATTATGAAGAAACCTAAATTAGCAATATGCAAAGAATGTTAAATTGGGAAGATGGGCAAAACTAGTTTCAAAAGCAAGAATTACAATACTGAAGAAGTCTTGGATTTAGTGCATACTAATTTGTGTGGACCAATTGGAACAACAAGTTACATAGGTGAGAATTATTTCATTCTATTTTTTGATGACCATTCCATAATGATGACTCTTATGTTTCTCAAAGAAAAATCAGAAGTTTCAGTGGTACCTTGCCAGAGTTGAGAAGGAAACAGGAAAGAAACTTAAATGCTTAAGATCTAACAGAGGAGGTGAATTCATTTCTAATGAGTTCAATGAATTCTACAATGAAAGATGAATCAAAAGACAAGTATCTGACCTAGGTACACCATAGAAAAATGACATAGTAGAAAGAAGAAACAAATCTATTATGGATTGTGCAAGAACCTTGATGATTGAAAATAATGCTCTTACCAAATACTGGAAGGAAGTCATCAGCACTGTAATTCACACCTTGAACAAAGTTCAACTAACGAATGGTATAGAGAAGACACATTTTGAATTATGGTATGGCTATAAACCCAATGTTCATTATTTCAAAGTATTTAGAAGTAAATTTTACATCTTGAAGGAAGAAAGAAATAGAAAATTTGATGTAAAAGGTGATGGAGGTCTATTCCCAGGCTACTCCTATAAAAGCAAAGCATATAAATGTTTGAATCTTACTACTCATAAAGTCATAGAAAGTGTACATGTAAAGATTGATGAGTTTGCAGAGAGAAGTGAAGAATAGAGCAGTAAAGAGCCTGAGAACTACATAAACTTTGTGTATTATGAACTTGATACTATACCTAAGACATAGGCAATGGTGATTGGACAGAAACCATGTCAACCACTAAATTCATCAGCACAAACCTTGTTGCAACTTGTGCAACCTGAGATGCTAACTGAAGAAATTGAGTCTCATACTGAAGAAACTGGGTCATAGACAGAGGGAATTGAGTCGCAGACAGTGGCACTCAATTTTCAGATAGAGGCACCTGAGTATGAGATAGTGGAACCTGAGAACCAGTAGGAAGAGAAGAATAAAATATTTGAACATGGTGAAACAAGTGGATCAAGCCCATAATCAAATAGGAAGGAACCTGTACTTGCAAAATATGCCAGAAGGCATCATGCACCTGAAAAAATAATTGGAGATCAAACAAAAGGTGTAATGACAAGCAACAAAATTAAAGGTACATGTTTTCTTAGTGAAATTGAACCTATATCTATTAAATATGCATTGAATGATGAAATCTTGATAGAAGCCATGAATGAAGAGATTGAGTAGATAGAAAAGAATAAAACCTGGACTCTTGTACCTAGACCAAAAAACAAGAATGTGATTGGTATTAAGTGGGTTTTCAAAAACAAGATGAATGAAAAAGGTGAAGTTTCCAGAAACAAAGAAATACTAGTATGTACAGGATATGCTCAAGAAGAGGGTATTTATTATGGATAAATGTTTGCTCTAGTTGAAAACTTGAAGAAGTCAAAACTATTCTGGCATATGTTGCACATAAAGGATACAAGGTATATCAAATGCATGTAAAATATGCATTCCTAAATGGAATTCTTAAAGAAGAAGTCTATATTGAGTAACCTAAAGGTTTTGTTGATCCTAACAAAAGGAATATGGTTTGTAAACTACAAAAAGACTTGTATGGACTGAAGCAAGCTCCTAGAGCCTGGTACGAAAGATTGCATGGTTACCTAGTAAGTATTGGATTTTAAATAATTAATGACAATAGTAGCTTGTACATCAAGGAAGGACCTCATAATAAGATACTATTAGAAAAGATATTTGTTGATGATATATTGTTTACTAGATATGATTATTTATGCAAAGCATTCTCCGAAGCTATGAGTAACAAATTTGAGATGTCTATGTTTTGTGAAATCAAATTCTTTGTTGGTTTACATGATTATCAAATGAAGGATGGTATCTACATTACCCAGTCTAAATACATCAAAGAGATATTGAAGAAATTTGGAATGGAAGATTCTAGACCAGTTGGGACACCTATGCCTACTAGACATAAGTTGTCTAAGGATGATGATTCAAAGGAAGTAAATTAGAGTACCTACAGATCCATGATTGGTAAACTTCAATATGTTGTTCACACTAGACCTCATATTGCATTAGCAGTTGGTATTGTTGCAATTTTTTAAGCTAATCCTAGAGAGAATCACTTGATGGCTATCAAAAGGATTCTGAGATATCTTAAGGGTATTGAAGAGTATGGGGAAAAGGAGGAAACTTTGATTTGAAGACTTTTACTAATGTTGATTGGGCATGAAGTGTTGATGATAGGAAGTGCACAAGTGGTGGAGCATTATTCCTTGGTAAGAGGTTAGTCTCTTGGACCAGCAAGAAACAGAATTGCATTTCTTGGTCTGCAATAGAGGCAAAATATGTTGCTACAATAGTAAATTGTTCAAATATCATATGGTTCAAATAACGGTTTTCATGTATGAAGGAGGAAATCAAAGAACCATTTATTATATAATGTGACAACACTAGTGCAATTAACATTTCAAAGAACCTTGTGATGCACACTAAGACTAAACATATTGCAATAGAGTATCATTTCTTGAGAGAATTGGTTCAGGACAAGGAAGTAAGGTTGGAATATGTGAATACTAAAGAACAAATTGCAGACATATTTACAAAACCGTTACCTAAGGATGCATTCTTGTATCTTAGAGAAAAGAAAGGGGTGATTCCCCTAACTGAGGCTCACTAATGAATAGATTAGTGATGCATCAACTGAGCTACAAAACTGATTTAACATGTTGATGCAGATTGTCAGAGCCTATTTCGAATGAATCAGTACAAACAAGTACATTACAACTTCATTTTATATGTATTGGATGGTGTCTTTGGCATTGGTTGTCAAATAAGGAGAGATTATTGATGTCTTACCAAAGAAATTATTAAGGGAAAGATTATTGATGATAGAGGGAGAAAATTTTATCAGAAACAAAGATTAATCTAAGAGGGAGAAATCTGTATTTCAGTGATTGTGAAGACAGAGGGATTTTTCTAGATGAGGATCAGAGTGAAGCTAAGGACATTGATAAATTTTTATCTTTGTTACTATTTCTGTATAATTCTTTGTATTATGACATGTTGTGTTGCCATCAATGCCAAAGAGGAGATTTTTTATGACAATTATTTAATTATGTATTGTCATTGATGTTTACACAAATGTCTATACCTAAACCAAGCATAGTCAGTGTATGCCAAGCTCTCTCGGGAATTAAAGAAGACCAAAGTGATTTTTCAGTTCTAACTGAGTTCACTCAGGCATTACAATAATGGTCGACCATTGAAGGATCTCAATATCAACCAAGTTATGCTTTTAGTGTCAGCCGACTAATAGTAGTTTACATTTTATGGTTAATTGGTTATATATAGCCAACATACTTAACTTTTATTATTTATTTGGCAGATTATTCAAGCCAAATTGACAAGGCATATATATATATATATATATATACATATATATACATATATATATATATATACATATATATATATATATATAAGGTTAAGTTTGGATTGAATGTGTAAGAAATTAATTGAATATGTGTAAGTTTGTGATATGAAGAGCGAAGGAAAAATTAGATGGGATTTTGATTAAGGACATGACATACAGAGCTGCAATAGAATATTAGATCAGTAAGGATCAAGTTTTAAAGCCAGACATAGAGATCTGAATCAGCAAAGATAGTTTCTTCAACAAACAGGTCAATCCATTGTTACTCTAACAATTTTAGTAGTGATCCAAATCTCTTAAATGGAGTAGACTTAACAGTCTTATGTAAATCCTTTAACAAGGTGAAATTTCTACAGTGAAGTTTTTGAAGACCTCTCACAAGGATACTCCTTACAGGGTGATTAAATCCTCTCACAAGGTCACACCTAACAGTGTGCATTGTAACCTTTAGCAGGGTTGGCTCCTACAGGGCTCACTTCAGAAGAGTGAAAACAATAACTAGTTGCAATTGGTGGTTTTCCCAAATTGGGTTTCCATTTTAAATCTTGGTGTTATCCATGTACATGTTATTTTATTTATGCTTTATGTTTCTGCAATTAATCACTAAAGGATAATCACAGTTAATATCTTAAAATTTTCTATGTTAACTGAGTGATAGTAGAATATCTGTGTTAACCTAGCAACAGTGATAAGTTTGTTTAAGACATCTAAGGGACTTGGATTTTTTTGTGGTAACTGATTCACCCCTCCCCTCTTAGTTACTCAACTCATTTCTAACAATTGGTATCAGAGCATTTGGTGCTTTCAGGAAAGGCTTTGAGGCCTAGGATAAATATCAGAGATGTCTTACAGAAGGGAGATCCCCAAGCTTTACAAAGACAACTTTGTTGAATGGAAATATTTGATGAGGCTACATCTATCTACTATTGGAGACCCTGGTTTTCAATTCCTAGATCACAAGTATGTGGAACCACCGAGACCTATTTCTATGGATCAAATGATGTACATGAAGAATCATAACATAATGATGATTGATATAGCTTCCTCACTCAGCTATTTCAAATTTGATGAAGTCAAGGACTACCCTACTGCCTATGATATGTGGAAGAAACTACATGATATACATAGAGGAGATTACAATGTAAAGAGAGCCAAAGAAAAAAGTCTCAGAGGTGATTTTGATCAGATGAAAATGAAAGAAGGAGAATACATTACAAAATACAGTGAAAGAATCGAGAAAAGTGCCAGGGCCATCAGAGCTTCCAATGGAACAATTGAAGACAAAATAATGGTTAGTAAGGTATTGACAACTTTACTTCCTATCTACGCTATTAGAGTTTCAGCTATTAAAAAGATGAGGTGCAGTAATTATATAACTCTATATGCATTGGTTGGAAATCTTACGACTTTTGAGTTGGACAATTTTGAAAATTATTCTCCTAATCCTAGCAATTTTGAGTCTACATTTAAAGCTAAATTAAAACTTGGCAAGATGGATAGAAACTCAAAAGGAAAACATATTTATAGTGATAGTGATGACGATTCTAATGATGAGGATCTAGATTTCATTGAAGCATTACTTGCAAAGAGAGTTGCCAAAGGAGATTACAATTGAAGAATACCATTGATTTTCTTTTCATCTAATGAGGTTGGTCACATTGCTACTAAGTGTCCAAACAAAGAAGACAAAGATGAGAAAAAGGTAAACAAGTACAAAGGCAAGAAAGATTTCAAGAGTTACAAAAGCTACAAGGACAAAGGTTATAAATCTTATTGTATTGTAAAATATTCTGATAGTGATGAAGATGAAGATGAAATGGTTTACATTGCTATAAAGGAAGAGTTAGAAAATAAAGATAATGAAAAGATAAAAATTTACTCTCATTTTAGAAAGAATAACACTTGGATAATTGATAGTGGTAGTTCTCACCACATGACTCGTGATAAAACCAAATTTGAACATCTTGAGCACTATGATGGTGGGAGTGTCAATTTTGGGAATGATGAACCTTTCTATGTGAAAGGTAAAGGTTGTATTTCTCTAACAAAAGGAATCAAATGTGATAATGCTTATTGGGTTGAAGGACTAAGGCATAATCTACTAAGTGTGGCACAACTGAATAATATTGGTTTCAGGGTAGAATTCATGAATGGTAAGGCCAAGCTCCTAGATGGTAAGGGAAACCTAGTTGGAACTGGAAACCAAACAAAAGGCAATCTATTCTATCTTGATCTCATTAAAAGTTCATGTTTTATTGCACAAGTAGAAGAAAGTTGGTTATGGCATAAAAGGTTATGTCATGTAAATTTTGATAATCTAGTCAACATAAGAAAGAACAAAAGAGTAAGAGGTATTCCAATTCTGAAGAAACCTAAATTAGCAATATGGAAACAATGTAAAATTGGGAAGATGGTCAAAACTAGTTTCAAAAGAAAGAATTACAATACTGAAGAAATCTTGGAGTTAGTGCATACTGATTTCTATGGACCAATTAAAACAACAAGTTACATAGGTGAGAAGTATTTCATTCTATTTTTTGATGACCATTCCATAAGGATGACTGTTATGTGTTATGCCCTGCATCCCCATCCCTATATTTTGTGTGCAAAATGTTGGGTCCCCATTTTTTTTGCTTTTGTTTTCTTTTGCTTGCAGCTTTGCCTTGTCTTTCTTTCCCTTTTGTTTTCTTTCTCTAGGGTTTTCTTCCCTGGTGTGGTGTTTTTTTAATTTGGTTTTCATCTCTGGGACTCTGGTCCCAGAGGTTCTCCTTCGCTGGAAACCGGATTGCGGACTCCGGGATTCTTTGTCATGATGTTCTTAAGGGTATCATCGCGGGGAATCCCCGGGCCCGGAGTCCAGAGGTTTGCTTGTCCGGAGATCGCCGGAAGGAGGAGGATTACCTTTTCACCATAGGTATAAATAGAAATTATCTTTCACTTTCACATTTACCACGATTAAAACCTTCAAGCACTTAGAGCGATTTAGAGAGCGATTTAAAAGCAATTAACAGAGCATTTGCAGAAAGTTTATGGTAATCAATGCTTAACATCTACCAGTCACTTCCTGACAATTGCGAGTGCTTCGTGGTGGTGATTCTGACCATTTAACAACTCAAGCTATTGTAGATCTCCCGCAGTAACCCCTCTCTTTCCTCTGCCTTCTACATTCTCAAGTTGGTTTTTCTGTTCCCGCTTCTCTATTTTTCTTCCGCTCTCTAGTTTTCTTCAGTTTTGTTTGGTTTTTGTTTGTCTTGTTTGTTTTGTTTCTCTGCTTTGTCTGGTTTGTTTTTTTCTGGTTTTTCTGCCCATTGGTGGGTCGGCTCTACTAGAGGGTTGTCCACCCTCTGTGCAGAAGTGGCTCATTTGTAAAAAAAGTGTAGATAGCTATGTATATGTCTATATCATCTGGTTTTCCCATGGATGTCACTCTGCATTGTATACTAGTGTATATATATGTATAAGTTGTATTTAATCTCTGTATATCCCTCCATGTCTTTGTATATATCCTTTGGCTCTATGTATATCCTTCCAGGTGGCTTGATAAGCTGGTCGAGTCACCTCTGTTCCTGGTTTTCTGCCTTTGAGCTCACTTCGGGGCAAAAAACCACCTGTTTGAAACTCGGCTCTCGGCCAGTTTCAAATAGGATTTTTTCTCTCTCCTCCATGAAGTCTGTCAGAACCTCATTTATGTCCCATGTGCATAATCAAGTCCAGCCAAGTGGCTTCCCCTTTTTGTGTGTTCAGACAGTTGGCTCCGTCGTCATCGCCATAACTTCCATTTAATACCTACGCATGTGGCGCCCACGTGGGCTTGATGACTTGGCTTTTTACACGTCCTCGCTAACGGTCATTTCTCTAATTTTTGGGTCTCCTACCACCATCCATCCTGTGTCTTTACCAAATGTGTTAAAAGTCCCCGTACCCAGATGTTTAATGAAAATCTAAGTTCATGATGTGTTTTACTTTTCGGTTATCTTTGCGTGAAACTAACTTTTCAGGTAAGCAAACGTCACGGTGGTAAGATCTCTAGACCCCAAAATAATTATTTTGATAAACATGTTTTGATGGTCGCTTTTCCTTGCAAGTTCCCAGAGTTCATCTTCCAAACATGTCTAAAGCATCTGCATCATCCCCACCTGAAAGTCCAGAACTACCTTCCGCAGCAGAGACCAGGGCAGCCGTAAAGTCCAAGATGGAGAAGGCCTGGAAAAGCTGCCCCTCACCATGAAGTTTGTATAGGATAATGTCATCGTGGGCTCAAAGCTTTATTCTAAGGTAAAACTGATAACTGACACCAATGTCAGAACATGGGCAGAGATGCAGGCCTTGGTGAAAGTAATGCACATCTAGCGACAGGCTGGAGATCAACTAGCGATCAACGTCAGGAACTCTGAAATCCTCCAGGCAGCTTGCTTCCCATGCTCCATGCAATCTCTAGAGCTTATCCAAGCACTGGCTTCCAACTACAACTCCTCTGTCCGGGTCGTTATGCTTGCGGCCATAGAGCCCACAGGATACCCTACTCCACTGGTGTCCCTCGACCCAGTCACATCCCGGGCAAGCCTGGGGATCCCACAATTTGATAGGGCCACGGTGGTTACAAGGACCGATGCCCTGACCCAGTTTACACAACTGGAGGACACTACCTGGGTATATATGAATACCCATTGGCTTAAGGCCCCAAAGAGAATGAAGATAAAGATCCCCCGCTCTGAATTCAAGGAGAGCATCGAAATGGGGATAATAGCATTAGCCTGTGTCTTTAGGCAGCCCTCCGCCCAAGAGTTATCCAAATGGATGTACTAATTCCTCCTCGGCATCTCCACCAAGGGAGAATTCTTTGACTAGGCCACAATAATCTCAAACCATGTTGACTCCCAGTTCCAGCAATTGAACAAGAAGCAGAAGTTCTATATGTCTTCCTACGTTTTCTGGGCCCTAGCGCAGCAAAGGCCCCGCTCCCATGGCATACTTACTGATGGTGTGCTCGGGATTGGCTTGGGATAGAAGGCACCATGGGACCATTTCCCATAGATTCAATGGGAGGCCAGCTTCCCCAGCTTCTGCCGAGTAAACGACGCGTTCGTTTACTACCATCTGCTCACGCCCACCCGGGATGTCGGATACCACCTGTCTACTGAGGCGATGAAGTTAGTCCATAGTTATGGACACTATTACATTCAATTCCAATAGCACACATACATTAGGGTCACCGACTTCTTCAGGAAACCCTACTTGTTGCACAAACATTGTGGGGACAAGATCGTGCTATTAGAGTATTGCAGGCAGATGATGGAGGTACATGCCTTCTTTTCCCTCAAGAAGATACCCAACATCCCATTCCTGATCACATGTGGGGATTACACCTGCAGTTTGGCCATCGCAAAGGAGGCAGACAATGAACTAAAAAGTTACAACCTGTAGGAGTTTTATCTGGCACGGAAAAATTTTGATCTGGATGGCAGAATTGCAATGGCAATACCCCGGGCTTTAGAGCCCCATTGTATACACATGGAGGACATCTGGGCAGATTGCCAAGATGACATGGAGGTGTGGAGCAGGCACTATGTCAGAATAACAGCCAAAATGATGCAGAAATTGAGACTCTAGAAATTCCCAGGGGACTTCTCGGACGCCGCCCCCATTAAAGATCCCCAGTATAAGGAAAAGGGGATCGATAAAAAGGCTCTTTCACTAGTATAATGGGATGCCCAAGAAGGGCCCACTATTGAAGACTTCACTCGAGAGGTGTTCGAGAGAAGCCATGCCTATTTTAAGAAGGTGTGCCCTGGGAGTACCCGCTGAGCAGCCCAGCCGGCGCCAAAGTTAACTCTGCCGCCGGTACCAAAAATGACCCCGAGGGACGGTACTTCTTCGCAGGGTGCAGAAAAAGGAAAAAGGGTAGACACGACCCCTCCTACATAAAAAGTCCCCATCACAGAACAAATAAAACAATCGATGGAAGCCTCCCAACAGATGAGGGAGCAATTAATAACACGGCTGGCCACTCCACCACTCATGGCCAGGCCACTTCATCCCCCTTCCTCCCCGTCATTAGTAGCCTTAATGGTGAAGGCGACGGGCATGGATCCCCTAGAAGCGGTAGTAATAAGAGATGTGGGGCCACCTCTGGTTACTCAGAGAAAGAAAAAGCTCAGCAAAAAGCCCAAGGTAGAGCTGGGGCCAGAAGCATCCCTCCCCTAGCAAGTAGAGATCCTTTCTTCTAGTTCCCCGGAGCCGGAGAAAGAAATAGAGCCTATAGAGGTCCTAGCTAGTCCCCCTCTAGAAGAATAATTTGATGTATTCACAACCGATGAGTTTGGAAATTTGCAGGGGGACGATACACAAGTAGGGGCAGAAGTCCCAGGGGCAAGGCAGGAGGCTGCAGAACAAGAGGCTGCAGAATAAGAAGATATAGAGCAAGGACCTGCACAAGGACAAGAGCAGCAGGTAGAAGAAAAAGAGCCAGAACTAGAGATTATCTCTGGGGATCGAGTGATACAAGGTCTGGGAGTGGACCAACAAAAATCAGGTGAACAAATGGCATCCGCTGGGGGAACCGGACCTTTGAGAGTAACCGTAACCCCAGCCGCCAAGTTCCCAAGGCCACTCTTGGGATCAACCTTTGGGTAGGTGATCACAGCGGCCCAAACTCTAAATCTCGGCCTGACACCTCCCCTAATGCCGAAAGAGGTGCTGATAGAGGAAGAGGCCCCGACAGAAGAACAACAAGAACAAGAAGAGGAGCAGCTTGAAGAATAAATTCTCGAGGAAGCCTACCAGGGTCAAGACCCAGTGATTAACATGCAGGACAAGGCTAAGGAGATGGAGATTGAAGAGGATGTCACTGCAGAAGAAGTTGAGGCAGGGAGAGGGATGGATGAGGTCCACGTTGCTAAGGAGCAACAGCCACAGGACACTGGGGAAGAATTAGGAGAACAAACTCTGGCAGGAAGGCCACCCCTACCACCTCAATGGCTGATAGAGAGAAGGAAAAGAAAAGCTCAGTCCACTCCGATGATTCCTCTCTCCCTGGCTGAAATGATGCCCCAAGTTTAGGCCCCACCAAAGGCAAAGAAAGCCCAGACAGTTCACACTCTTCGAGCTGGGCCGGGCGGTGAAATAGTTGCCGTTGTGGCAACACCTCCCCAAGACACCGATGAAGCAACCATGGACCCCGCAGACTACAATGTTGCAAAGGTATCCCTAGGAAAAAAAGGAAAGCAAGGTGAGGTAGATTTGCTAAAGGAGGCAGCAAGGGCAGTAGCAGACTGATATGAGAAAGAGGCCCAGAGGCTCAAAGATGAAAAGGAAAAGAATCAAACCTTATGGGGTTGCTTACTGAGCTGGCCTGACCCATCAATGCTGCTCCACCGGAGGTCTCCACCTCAGAAGATCTACCGCAGAGTGACATAGAATCCCTTCGAGTAATGAAAAAGAAAGCCCAGGCAGTGGACGAGTGGGTCACCTTGTAGATAGGAAACACCTGGCATTTCCTGGTGTCCACCCTCCCAGATTTATACATGGCCCGACAGGTTATTCATCAGGCGAAAATGCTTATTGAGCAGTGGGAGGGTGACACCAAAAATTACCAAGCATGGAAGGTGGAGCTTGAAGAGTTCCTTACCTTGGGAGAAGATATGATTTCTGAATCCAAAATTCTGGGTGATGAATCATTTGATTTTGTGAGAACCCAGCACTCCAGACTTGACCTCACATTGGAGGTAACCACGCAACTGGTAGGGTCCTTACAAGAAAAGGTATATGCTATAAAATATTCTTCAAATTTATACAAGTCTTTTGTGATAAATACTTCCAGGGCTGATCCCCTTAGCACAGATACATGTACCCCCAAAGATTCAGTTTTGGGGAGTTTTGATGAAATAATGAAATCCTGGTATCAATCCCTAGAGGGGATAGATGGGGCCTAGATGGCAAAATTAACCAGCATGATACTCAAAGGTCATGACGCGGTGAGGATGGTAGATGAATTTAAAGGAAATGTTCCAGACCTAGGGGAACACGTTGAAGTGGCCAAGCACAGAAGGGCCAACCTGAAAGATATAGATGAAGATGAAATTTCCCGCCTCCAGGCTTTCAATGACAATAAACAACCTTGAGCTTTCTCCGGGGGCCGGGGAGAACTCAAGCGTTGGGCATTCTTTATTCTTTAGGGACGTAAGTTCCTGGATCACAGAGTCCCAGATCCAAAATTTTGTATTCTTTCAAGTGATCCATGTCCCGGTCCCCGAGGCCGACCAGTCACTTTCAGAAGCGGTTAATAAAGGCTATCAGAAGGTAGTTGGCCACATCAAGAGGCGTCAGCTTAGTAGTTGGTTTTTTGACAAGGTGGTCTTCTCGAGGTTCCAATCAAAGGTACACCTGGCACATTGGAGATAGGGCACCACATTTTATATTTATGAGGCATGTAGCCTCGGTCCCCAGGGGACCTACTTTCTTCTTTTTCCTTTCTAGCTCTCTTTTCGAGACCGATTCTTTCGATATATATTCTTGTCTTGTTCTTCTGACATGGTAGACCTATTCCATCTCCAGGTCTTTTGTAGGGTGGCACAGGTAGTACCGGCCCCCAAATATTGTATTTTATTGAAACATGATGTAAATAGGGTTAGGGTTAGAAGAGAGTTGTATGAATAGGCAAAACGGCCCATTTCCAAGGGTCAGCAAAATTGATGATTTTGTTGTCCATAGCAATAGCAAGCGATTCCTGATTTTAGTTGCAGAGCTCAATGCTCCATTATTCTGGTTTTATATAGTTAAATGCTCCCCTGGAGCCACCATTGTATCACGCACCAGTGCTTGCTAGAAGAAACATTAATAAAGAAGGAAGAATTCTTGGCAATGATGTTATTGGCATTCCTGCTTCTAAGTTAATGTTATTTCACATTTTAATGTCCTTTATGTCTTTTACTCTGATATGTTAAAGTAGATTAACGAACTCTTTACTCCTGCTACTGATAAAATGCTAGCTGATGGTTATGTATTCCTTCGGTATTTAGTGTAGTCTATCAGAGTATTATTGATGTTCTGGACATTTCAGCATGACTATAGTTAGATGAAATGTTTCTAACCCTGCAGGATCTTTTTCATTTTGTTTGCTAAGTGTAGAATGCTAGGGGAAACCTTACTTTATTAAATCTCTGGAGAAAATGAGTTGAAGAAACCAGCTATCCCCCTCAAAAATAGTTACCTCTCTCCAACCGAGCCCCGCACCGTTTTGACCTGACACCCAGGTGCTTGAAGACCCGGGGAATATAATTCTCCCAGACAACCTTTGCAGGTGGAGTTGGTCTGTATCCCCAGAACCCGGTGAAAACTTATGACTGTTGGCAGACCCAGTTAGCACAACCCCATCAATAGAAACTGGCGCTAGAAGGAGGGTATGAACTCATCCCCTTCCAGAGATTCTGATTTTACACCTCCTGAGGGTTCCCGAGTTATAGTTTTAAGAGACAGGCCTTCAGCGGGATTGGGTCTTTTTCCCTAGCTAAATTTAAAAGAGTCCTTAGGTCTGCCTCGAATCCTAGGAGGTTTGTCAAACTCGAGCCCCCTGCTCAAAAGAAATAGACCTCAAATATCACACCAGCCACTATTGTCTTGGGATCTACCATACCTCTGAATACCCAAACTCCTCAGACAATCCCGAGAACCAGTGCCCAAAATACCCAACATATAGTTCCCCCGATGGCCGCGTATTTCAAAAATATCGGGTCCCCAATGGGAACTTTTTTGGGTGCAATCAATGACTTACCTTCTCACCCGGAGAAGATTTGCCCATGATATGAGCACTTAGGCTCACGGACCGCAGAAGAACACTTACAGGCATACAAAGATGCCATGAACTGACACCGGATCCAACATAAAGATGTTGTGACTCAGATGTTTCCCTTGTCTTTAGGGCAAGGTGAGTTGAACTGGTACCTTAACCTTCCTGCCAACTCCATAAATAGTTGGCAGGACATGGAGGACGCCTTTTTGGCTACCTTTCGCGTGCATGTGGACCCAGCCTGGTCCCATAGCGAGTTCATCTCCATTAGGAAGGAACCCAATGAACCTTTTGTAGCATTCAACCATAGGTTCCAGTGCGCTCTAAAGTAGTGCACGGGCCCCTTCATCCCATCCCCAGAGGTAACCATACAGACCTATCTCAACGCGATGGACCCTTTTGTTGCCACTCTCCTTTGGAGAACAACCGCCACACGCGACCGGGACACCTTGGCAAAAGTCTACAACCTAGCCCTAGAGCTGTCTCGTGGTCTCAACAAATCCCCAAGCGGGGTTGGGCAGAAAATGCCTTTTAACATGATCCCCGGTAGAACTGCATATGTTAGGGGATACAACCCCAATCTGGAAATAGGTTCCCCCTCGATGGTGATGAATCCTCGGCCACCCTTGATAGACCAACAGGCATGATATGTTTACCCAACCCAAACCCAGATGACACCGGGTCTAGAATTTTTCCCTTGGAATCAGTCGCAGTAGGCACAACAACCTCATACACAACCGTCAGGAGTGCCCTTCTTTCAGTTGTCCGCGACTAGAGGATTGCCGCCCTCGACTCTGGCTAATACTGCTACCTCCCTGGAAGCCAACAATAACAACCATCATAGTGTGACACAAACACTCAGTTGACCGCTGAGGTTGAATC
Source organism: Thuja plicata (assembly GCA_018584345.1). Taxonomy (NCBI): domain Eukaryota; kingdom Viridiplantae; phylum Streptophyta; class Pinopsida; order Cupressales; family Cupressaceae; genus Thuja; species Thuja plicata. The sequence continues at coordinate 2,027,571 of MU226743.1, read as the reverse complement.
CCTCTGGCAAATGTTGTCCACCTTGACTATGGATATGGGCCAATTGAAGGTGGGGTCCTACGTACCCCTAAATTCAAATTCCCAGAGGGGAAACATTTTCTCTGGCCAACAAAACAACAACGTTGGGGGAAGGAATTTCAAAAATAGGTCTAGGCCCAATCAACAATAGTGGAATGATAACGCGAACACTGGAGGCCCACCTTTGAACCAAAATGCCAACCAAAATAGTACTGGACCATCACATTTTACGCCAGTCGCAGACTTCCAGCCCATGACTAATTGGTGTAGACTACACGACACGGGCTCACATAACAAGGTGAATTGTGCCACCTTGGAAAAGGTCATCATGATCTCCCACCTAGCTAGGCAGCAGTCGCACGATGCATCCCCTCTGGAATCCCCTTCCCAAGAGCCAACCCATAGCGCCTTCACCTACGATACCATCTTCTTCAGAACTTCCGGGGAGGATGAAGAAGAATCTGAGCTATAGGGATTCTTTGATGAATCTATCCTGCCCTTTGAGGCCAATGCCTTTACTAACCCATGAACTCCATATAATACCCGAAGTTAGGTTGGTAAAGGACCATCTTACACACCCACACCTCCTATCAAAGACTCTCCTCCTCCCCGGAATAATACGATTGACCGACCCGTTCCTCCAAAAGGTCCTAGCTCTAACCAAGCAAAAGACCTAGCCGAGGGAGATCACCAGTTCTCAGGAGGAAGATTCAATATTATAAAGGCGTTAGAATAGACCACCACCTCCATGACCTTGATGGAGGTTTTGCTAAACTATCCCGAGTAGAAGAAGTCTCTTTTGAAGCTCTTAGGGAACCGGAAGCTGTCAGCCACCCACCCAAGACTGTCTCATTCAAAGATGCTAATGCGGCCATCTTCTGAGAGAACAATGAGGATCCTCCCTTCTTACTAGGTCTGAATATCCATGGCAAAAATATACACAATTTCCTAGTAGAATCCAGAGCTTCGGGTAACATCATGCCTTTATCCATTTGTCAGAAGCTCGAATTCCACCCCACCCCATCTAATGGCCCAGTAATCCAGCTGGATAAGACCACTGTAAAAATGGTGGGGGAATTGAAGAACATTCAGATACACCTTATCCAGGACCCCAGGATAGCCAGCATCATTGAAATCCAAGTGGTGGACATCCCAGAGACCTACAGGATGTCACTAAGTCAAAATTGGTCTAAGTCCTTGAACGGATACTTTTCAATCGACTTCACCCACTTATGGCTTCCATGAGAGGGAGAATCCAATAAGATCCAGGTTGAAAGTGAGCCCCAAATGAAACAGGCCCTTACCAAAGTTAGGAGGGTCAATGAGGTCTTTTTCTCTTAGACTTCTCTAGGGGTGTACCAACCTTTTAAAATCTTAACATTCGATTTCATCCCCAGAGAAGATCCTATCATGCTGCAGAGAGCCCAAGACCTAGACAAAAATATGAGAGTTGAAATTGGCTCTCAAGGCACCACAACAACCCTTGCCACACTCCTGTTCAGCACTTGGTGCCGAGTGCATTACCAAAAACATTCAGAGCTCGAGTGTGGGCCATGTCTCTCGATCGCTAATCGGCAACTTGATACCTTCCGTGATAAACATATAACTGATTCCCCGAGACTCAGTACTCCTATGGGGTATGCTCCTTTGGTGCCATCTCCCTAGGAATCCCAAGTCCAAACACCTCCGGAGGTAAATTATACACTCACACCAGTAGTCCGGGAAGGACCCTCTAAGTCTCCTAGCAATAATCCAAAGACTACTCCCCCTCCCCAGCCCCAGATTATGAACAATGATTTATGGACCCTTAAGTTTGATGGGTCCCGATCCAAACAAGGCTATGGGGCTTGGGTAGAATTAATCAACCCATGAGGGAAGTCCTTCCTTGTATCCTACAGACTGCAATTTAACTGTACAAACAATGTCACAGAGTACGAGGCTTTGGTCCTCGGACTCTTATTTGTGTTAAGAAAAGGTATCACCTGCCTCCAGGCTTTGGGTGATTCAGAGTTGATTTTCAAACAAGTCCAGAGTCAATACACATGTCACGACAAAAGGCTGGCTGCATACCGCAACTGGGCTTGGATCCTTATTGAAGATTTTGATGCCTTTGGCATTAACCTCATCCCCCGACGATGGAACTATGTCCCGGATGCCCTTGTCATTTCTGCCAGCACACTTGAGCCAATGGCCGGCTCGCGACTCAAGAGATTTTTGGTTGAGATGGTCCCCCACCCCATCCATTCTAGATAATGTCACCCACTTTCAGGTTTTTGAGGATGATCAGCATATCCTGGCCTTCATGGCAAATGTTGGTGTCTTCGAAGATCAGATAGTGGAAGAACGAGACCATGACGATACTGGGCAGGGTGATGAAGACGATGGGATCATGGACTTACCTACTAACACCATCCCAAAGGGGATGGTTGCGCTGGAATGAATCTTTGACTCGGACCCTCGGGCCCATGAGAAGATGTCATCCTCCTCCGAGGGAGGGAAGTTTGAAAAAGTTAACATCGGCTAGCCCGGTGAAGAAAAGATTATTCACATCGGTACCTCCTGTTCCCCTGAGGAAAAGGAGAATATTCTCGCGGTTCTTCGAGAATACATCGATGTAATTGCCTGGGGTTATGAAGACTTGAAAACATATGACACATCCATCATGACTCAAACCATTCCTCTGAAACCTGACGCTAAGCCCTTCAGGCAGAAGCAAAGACCGGTCAACCCCTTGATAGAGCCTCTGATTCATCAAGAGGTAGAAAAACTATTTTTGACCTGGATAATATTCCCAATCCGGCATACTACGTGGGTTTCCAACTTGGTTCCTGTAAGGAAAAAGAGCGGCGAGATCCGCCTTTGTGTGGATTTCCAAAACTTAAAGAAGGCATCTAAAAAAGATAATCACCCTCTCCCTTCATTGGACAAGGTGTTGCAGATAGTAAATGGATCTTAGATGATGTCCTTCTTAGTTGGATATTTGGGATACAACCAGGTCATGGCCAAGTATGAAGATAGAGAGAAAACAACATTTACCACCAAGTGGGGAACATTTGCATATAGGAGAATGCCCTTTGGTCTGATCAATGCAGGGGCTACATTTTAGAAGGCCATGGAAATTATGTTTGAGGGCCTTGTGAATTAGTGTATAATCATCTACATGGATGATTTGACCATCTTTTCCTGGGACAGGCATGACCATGATGCCCATCTCGCTCAGATCTGTGAAAGATGTCGCTGGTATGGAATATCTCTCAACCCTAAGAAGTGCGTATTCAGGGTCACCAAGGGGAAGTTGCTCGGGCATATTGTCTCTGAGAAGGGTATATCTATAGACCCTGATAGAGTCGAAGCATTGCTAAATTTATAAATGCCTGGCAGCAAGAAAGAGATGCGATCCTTCTTCGAAAAGATCAACTTTGTCCGGCGGTTCATCACGGGATTCACAGAAATAGTCAAACTGCTCAATGAGATGATGAAGAAGGATGCCAAGATTGAGTGGAGTCCTGAAGCAAATCAGGAATTCACCCAAATCAAACAAACAATAACGGAAGCACCTATCCTGGCTAGTCTGAACTATTCCCTTCCGTTTTACATTTACTCGTTTGCTTCGCCGCATTTTGCCACGGCAGTGTTGACCCAAAAGGTTGAAGGGGAAGAATGACCAATAGCTTTCATGAGCTCCCCCTTCAAGAATGCCAAAGTTTGATATTCATCACTAGAGAAGAAGACCTTTGCTCTAGTTCACGTCGTGAAGAAATTTTGGCATTATATTCTCTGTAGCAAGGTACATGCTATCATTCCGGACCAGGCTGTCAAGTCTCTACTGATGCAGAGTGAATTGGGTGAGAGACGGGGGAAATGGATGGCCATCCTCTAGGAATATGACTTAGAAATGCAGCCCATGAAGATAGTCCGGGGACAAGGACTAAGCTGAGCAATGGCAAAAGAGACTCCCTGCATAGAATGTCAAACCTACATAGTGGAGTCTATTACTCAAGACCCATGGTATACTGATTTGGTATTCTTTCTACTAAATAATAAATGTCTGGAGGGATTACCTCCCCACAAATTCTGTGCCCTATAGATGAAAAGTGCACACTTCATGATCAAAAACTCCGCGCTTTATTACAGAAAATATGAGGGAGTGTACCTCCGGTGCATCGACAGAGACCAGGCTGTGAGAGTGATTGATGAATTCCATGGACAATTTGGAATCGGACATGGCTCAGCCAACGCCACTGCCCATCAGATCCTTTGGGCTGAATATTATTGGCCCTGTATATTCAAGGACGTTTATGCTCATGTTAGGAGATGCCATATGTGCCAAACCGCACCGCATCGTGAGCGTAACCCAGCTATGCCTTTACAACCAGTCTACGAGGCTAGACCCTTTGCCCGGTGGGCATTTGACTTCATCAAGGAAATTAACCCCAACTCGTCTGCCAATCACCGATACATTCTAACTGCTACTGATTACTGCACTCGGTGGTCTGAAGCTATACCTTGAAAAAACAACATGGCAGACGTAGTTATCAAGTTCCTGGAAGAAAACATCGTCACACAATTTGGAATGCCCTTTGCTTTAGTATGTGACAATGGTCCGGCATTTTCTTCGGTGCAATTACTCGAGTGGACCTACAATCGAAAGATCACTCTGAAGTTCTCCAGCAACTATTATCCCTAGGGAAATGACATTGCTGAATCGACAAACAAAAATTTACTTGAAGTGATCAAACATCTGTTAGAACAAAATCCTCGGGATTGGCATCAAAAGTTGAAATTTTCCCTCTGGGTGGATCGTATTTGTGTCAAGGCCGCCCTGGGAACATCCCCATTCCATCTGGTTTATGGTCAGAACCCTGTATTCCCAGCCAACTTACAGATCCTGGTTTTACAGTTCATGTAGGAATTTAGCAACAGGGACAACATTGTGGAGGTTCGACTCTTGAATCTGGTGTGAATGGAAGAATAGCGAGATGTAGCCCTTGAAAATTTCATGCATCATCAAGTAGTGGTAAAATGATGGTTTGACAAAAGAGCCCAATACAAGGCTTTTCAGATTTCAGATATGGTCCTCTTATGGGACAAGGCCCGAGAAAAGAAAGGAAAGCATACCAAGTTCCTGCAGCTCTGGCTCGGACCATACTTGATCTCAAAAATTTGCGGGACAAATACTTACCACCTTAAAACCGTGACTGGGGAGCCTGTCGCATTGCCTGTTAATGGATAGTTTCTCAAACACTACTTCGAGTAGGGTAAGTTTTTCCAAAGTTGTATTTTATGTAAAGCCTTTCGCTTGTAAATATTTCTTCCGAGTGTCTCGTTGCGAGGTACCCTACCTTGTAAATAGCCTTGTCGGCTGTCCTCCGAGATAGTCCTCTTTTGTTGTTTTGTTTTCATTTTCGATTTTCTTTCGGTCCCAGTGTTTTTTTCTGTCTTGCAAGAATTGGAATGCTTCACATAACTCTGGTTTCCGGTATGATGTCTACGGCATGGTGAACTCTAGAATCTGTCTTTAGCAAGGTGGAGTCGGCCAGGTCTCCGGGGTTGTTTTACGGGTTATGGCACATTTTGAGCAATCTCTATTGGGTGTTGTCTCTGGGATTCTGGCAATCAGTGAACACAAATAATATAAGGAACAAGTAATCAGACACACCGGGGGTAGATTGGTTGTACTAATTGGTTGAACCACGTCTGAAACTCTAAAGAAATTCTCCCCGGGTCTGGAATTTTATCCTCTCTTCAAACATCTAAATATAGGTGGACAGGTGAAAGAAGTACTGCCATTAAAATTAGCTAAGCTTAAGCTTAATGGTGAAAGAAGTACCGCCTTCACCACCCAAAAACAAATAAAATAATAAAAGAAGAAAAGTAGGATAAAACTCTTGTCTCCGGGGGAAGCGAGCGAATTGATGACTGGTTGAATGTAATTAGTACCTCTTCTCTATTCCTCCCAGAGGTCATCAGCTTGATTTCCTTCCAAAGCACACATGACACCACTGATGAAGGGCTACGGACTAATTCTCGCGTGGTTGGATTCTCTCAGATATGTGGCTCTTTGCTTGTCAGACGCTTCGAGATGCGGCTTGTTCCAGTTTTGCTAACTAGAGATTCTATAGTTCTCAAATGTGCTAAGGCATTTGTCCTAGATAGTCGCCATTTGTTATGCCCTGCATCCCCGTCCCTACATTTTGTGTGCAAAATGTTGGGTCCCCCTTTTTTTTACTTTTGTTTGCTTTTGCTTGCGTCTTTGCCTTGTCTTTCTTTCCCTTTTGTTTTCTTTCTCCGGGGTTTTCTTCTCCGGTGTGGTGTTTTGTTCATTTGGTTTTCATCTTCGGGACTCCGGTCCCGGAGGTTGTCCTTCACTGGAAACCGGATTCCGAACTCCAGGATTCTTCGTCATGATATTCTTAAGGGTATCATCATGGGGAATCCCTGGGCCTGGAGTTCAGAGGTTTGCTTGTCCAAAGATCGCCGGAAGGAGGAGGATTACCTTTTCACCGCGGGTATAAATAGAAATTATCTGTCACTTTCACATTTACCACGATTAAAACCTTCAAGCACTTAGAGCAATTTAGAGAGCGATTTCAAAGAAATTAACAGAGCATTTGTAGAAAGTTTATGGTAATCAATGCTTAACATCTACCAGTCACTTCCTGACGATTGCAAGTGCTTTGTGGTGGTGATTCTGACCGTTTAACAACTCGAGCTATTGCAGAGCTCCTACGGTAACCCCACTCTTTCCTTTGCCTTCTGCGTTCTCAGGTTGGTTTTTCTGTTCCTACTTCTCTATTTTTCTTTCGCTCTCTGGTTTTCTTCGGTTTTGTTTGGTTTTTGTTTATCTTGTTTGTTTTGTTTCTCTGCTTCGTCTGGTTTGTTGTTTTCTAGTTTTCCCGCCCGTTGGTGGGTCAGCTCTGCCAGAGGGTTTTCCGCCCTCTGTGCAAAAGTGGCTCATTTGTAAAAAAAGTGTAGATATCTATGTATATGCTTGTCTCGTTTGGGTTTCCCACAGACATCGCTCTGCGTTGTATACTGGTGTATATATATGTATAAGCTATATTTAATCTCTGTATATCCCTCCGTGTCTTTGTATATATCCTTCAGCTCCATGTATATCCTTTCAAGTGGCTTGACAAGCTGGTTGAGTCGCCTTTGTTCCTGGTTTTCCGCCTCTGAACTTGCTTCGGGGCAGAAAACCACCTGTTTGAAACTCGGCTCTCAGCCAGTTTCAAACAGGTGGTTTTCTCTCTCCTCCATGAAGTTTGTCAGAACCTCATTTATTTCCCATGTGCATAATCAAGTCTAGCCAATTGGATTCCCTTTTTCGCACGTTCAGACAGTTGGCTCCGCCGTCATCGCCATAACTTCCATTTAATACCTACGCACATGGCGCCCACATGGGCTCGATGACTTGGCTTTTTACACGTCCTCACTAACGTTCATTTCTCTTGGTTTTGGGTCTCCTACCACCATCCATCCTGTGTCTTTACCAATTGTGGTAAAAATCCCCGTACCTGGATGTTTAATGAAAATCTAAGTTCGTGATGTGTTTTTCTTTTCGGTTATCTTTGCGTGAAACTAACTTTTTAGGTAAGCAAATGTCACGGTGGTAAGATCTCCGGACCCTGAAATAATTATTTTGATAAACATATTTTGACAGTCGCTTTGCCTTGCAGGTTCTTAGAGTTCATCTTCCAAACATGTCTGAAGCATCTGCATCATCCCCACCCGAAAGTCCAGAACTACCTTCCCCAGCAGATACCAGGGCAGCTGTAAAGTCCAAGATGGAGAAGGCCCTAGAAAAGCTTCCCCTCACCATGAAGTTTGTATAGGATAATGTCATTGTGGGCTCAAAGATTGAGTCCAAGGTAAAACTGATAACCGAAACCAATGTCAAAACATGGGCAGAGATGCAGGCCTTGGTGAAAGTAATGCACATCCAGCGACAGGCTGGAGATCAACTAGCGATCAACGTCGGGAACTCCAGAATCCTCTGTGCAGCTTGCTTCCCATGCTCCATGCAATCTCTAGAGATTATCCAAACACTAGCTGCCAACTACAACTCCTCTGTCCAGGCCGTTATGCTCGCGGCCACAGAGCCCACAAGATACCCTACTCCACTAGTGTCCCTCGACCCAGTCATATTCCGGGCAAGCCTGGGGATCCCACAATTTGATAGGGCCACGGTGGTTACAAGGACCGATGCCCTGACCCATTTTACACAACTGGAGGATGCTTCTCGGGTATATATGAATACCCACTGGCTTAAGGCCCCAAAGAGGGACCCAAAGAGAATGAAGATAGAGATCCCCCGCTCTGAATTTAAGGAGAGCATCCAAATGGGGATAATAGCATTAGCCCGGGTCTTTATGCAGCCCTCCGCCCAAGAGTTTTCCAAATGGATGTACTACTTCCTCCTCGGCATCTCCACCAAGGGAGAATTCTTCGACTGGGCCACAATAATCTCAAACCATGTCGACTCCCAGTTCCAGCAATTGAATAGGAAGCAGAAGTTCTATATGTCTTCCTACATTTTTTGGGCCCTAGCGTAGCAGAGGCCCCGCTCCCACGGCCTACTTACTGATGGAGTGCTTGGGATTGGCCTAGTACAGAAGGCACCGTGGACCCATTTCCCATAGATTCAATGGGAGGCCAGCTTCCCTAGCTTCTGCCGAGTAAATGACACGTTCGTTTACTACCATCTGCTCACGCCCACCTGGGATGCCGGATACCGCATGTCTACTGAGGTGATGAAGTTAGTCCATAGTTATGGACACTATTACATTCAATTCCAATAGCACACATACATTAGGGTCACCGGCTTCTCTGGGAAACCCTACTTGTTGCCCAAACATTATGGGGACAAGATCGTGCTGTTATAGTATTGCAGGCAGATGATGGAGGTACATGCCTTCTTTGCCCTCAAGAAGATACCCAACATCCCATTCCCAATCACATGTGGGGATTACACCTACAGTCTAGCCGCCACAAAGGAGGAAGAAAATGAACTAAAAAGTTACAACCTGCAGGAGTTTTATCTGGCACTGAAAAATTTTGATCTGCACGGAAGAATTGCAATGACAATGCCCCGGGCTTCAGAGCCCCATCGTATACACATGGAGGACTTCTAGGTAGATTTCCAAGATGATGTGGATGTGCGGAGTGGGCACTATGTCAGAATGATAGCTGTAATGATGCATAAATTGAGACTCCATAAATTCCCAGTGGACTTCTCAGACGCCAACCCCACTGAAGATCCCCAGTATAAGGAAAAGGGGATCGATAAAAAGGTTCTTTCACCAGTAAACTGGGACACCCAGAAAGGGCCCACTATTGAAGACTTCACTCGAGAGGTGGTCAAGAGAAGCCACGCCTATTTTAAGAAGGTGTGCCCTGGGAGTACCCACCGAGCAGCCCAGCCGACACCAAAGTTAACTCCACCGTCGGTACCAAAAATGACCCAGGGGGCCGGGAATTCTTCGCAGAGTGCAGACAAAGAAAAAGGGATAGACACAACCCCTCCTACGCAAGAAGTCCCTATCACAGAACAAATAAAACAATCTGTGGAAGCCTCCCAACAGATGAGGGAGCAATTAATAACATGGTTGGCCACTCCACCACTCATGGCCGAGCCACTTCATCCCCCTTCCTCCCCGTCATTAGCAGCCTTAATGGTGAAGGCAACGGGGGTGGATCCCCTAGAAGTGGTAGCAATAAGAGATGCGGGGCCACCTCTGGTTACCCAAAGAAAGAAAAAGCTCAGCAAAAATCCTAAGGCAGAGCTGGGGCCGGAAGCATCCCTCCCCCAGCAAGTAGAGATCCTTTCTTCCAGTTCCCCGAAGCCGGAGAAAGAAACAAAGCCTGCAGAGGTCCCAGCTAGTCCCCCTCTAGAAGAATAATTTGATGTATTCACAACCAATGAGTTCGGAAATTTTTAGGGGGACAATACACAAGCAGGGGCAAAAGTCCCGAGGGCAAGGCAGGAGGCTGCCGAATAAGAGGGTGCAGAACAAGAAGATATAGAGCAAGGACCTGCACAGGGACAAGAGCAGCAGGTAGAAGAAAAAGAGCCAGAACTGAAGATTATCTTTGGGGCTCAAGTGATACAAGGTCCGGGAGTGGACCAACAAAAATTAGGTGGACAAATGGCATCCACTGGGGGAACCGGACCTTCGGGAGTAACCGTAACCCCAGCTGCCAAGTTCCCAAGGCCACTCTCAGGATCAACCTTTGGGCAGGTGATCACAGTGGCCCAAACTATAATTCTTGGCCCGACACCTCCCCTACTGCCGAAAGAGGTGCTGATAGAGGAAGAGGCCCTGACAGAAGAACAAAAAGAACAAGAAGAGGAGAAGCTTGAAGAAGAAATTCCCGAGGAAGCCTACCAGGGTCCAGACCCAGTGATTAACATGCAGGACAAGGCTGAGGGGATGGAGATTGAAGAGGATGTCACTGCAGAAGAAGTTGAGGCAAGGAGAGGGACGGATGAGGTCCACGTTGCTAAGGAGAAATAGCCACAGGACACTGGGGAAGAATCAAGAGAACAAACTCTGGCAGAAAGGCCACCCCTACCACCTCAATGGCTGATAGAGAGCAGGAAAAGAAAATCTCAGTCCACTCTTGTGATTCCTATCTCCCTGGCCGAAATGATGGCCCAAGTTCAGGCCCTACCAAAGGAAAAAAAATCCCAGACAGCTCACACTCTTTGAGCTGGGCTGGGCGGGGAAACAGTTGCCGTTGTGGCAACACCTCCCCCAGATGTCGATGAAGCAACTGCGGACCCCGCAGACTAAAATGTTGCAAAGGTATCCCTAGGCAAAAAGGGAAAGAAAGGTGAGGTAGATTTGCTAAAGGAGGCAGCAAGGACAGTAGAAGCCCGATATGAGAGAGGCCCAGAGGCTCAGAGCTGAAAAGGAAAAGAATGCAAACCTTATGGGGTTGCTTACTAAGCTGGCCCGACCCTTGAATGCCACTCCACCGGAGGCCTCCACCTCAAAAGATCTACCACAGAGTGACATAGACTCCCTGCGAGTAATGAAAAAGAAATCCCAGGCAGTGGACGAGTGGGTCGCCCTGTAGATAGGAAACACCCAGCGTTTCCTGGTGTCCACCCTCCCAGATTTATATACGGCCCGGCAGGTTATTCATCAGGCAGAAATGCTTATTCAGCAGTGGGAGGGTGACGCCGAAAATTACCAAGCATGGAAGGTGGAGCTCGAAGAGCTCCTTACCTTGGGAGAAGATATGATTTCTGAATCCAAAATTCTGGGTGATGAATCATTTGATTTTGTGAGAACCCAGCACTCTAGACTTGACCTCACATTGGAGGTAACCAAGCAACTGGTAGGGTCCTTACAAGAAAAGGTAAATGTTGTAAAATATTCTTCCAATTTATACAAGTCTTTTGTGATAAAGACTTCCAGGGTTGATCCCCTTAGCACAGATACATGTACCCCCAAAGATTCAGTTTTGGGTAGTTTTGATGAAATAATGAAATCCCGGTATCAATCCCCGGAGGGGATAGACGGGGCCCAAATGGCGAAATTAACCAGCATGATACTCAAAGGTCATGATGTGGCAAGGATGGCAGATGAATTTAAAGGAAATGTTCCAGACCTAGGGGAACAAGTTGAAGTGGCCAAGCACAGAAGGGCAGCCTGAAAGATATAGATGAAGATGGCATTTCCCGCCTCCTCGAGGCTTTCAACGACAATAAACAACCTTGAGCTTTCTCTGGGGGTCAGGGAGAACTCAAGCGTTGGGCATTATTTATTCTTTGGGGACGTAAGTTCCTAGATCCCAGAGTCTCGGATCCAAAATTTTGTATTCTTTCAAGTGATCCGTGTCCCGGTCCCTGAGGCTGACCGGTCACTTTCAGAAGCGGTTAATAAAGGCTGTCAGAAGGTAGTTGGCCACATAAAGAGGCGTCGACTTGGCAATTGGTTTTCTAACAAGGTGGTCTTCTTGAGGTGCCGCTCAAAGGTACACCTAACATATTGGAGACAGGGCACCGCATTTCCCATTTATGAGGCATGTAGCCTCGGTCCCCGGGGGACCTACTTTCTTCTTTTTCCTTTCTAGCTCTCTTCTCGAGACCGATTCTTCCAATGTATATTCTTGTCTTGTTCTTCTTACATGGAAAACCTATTCCATCTCCAGGTATTTTGTAAGGTGATGCAGGTAGTACCGGCCCCCAGATATTGTATTTTATTGCAACATGATGTAAATAGGGTTAGGGTTAGAAGAGAGTTGTATAAATAGGCAGATCGACCCATTTCCAAGGGTCGGCAAAATTGATGATTTTGTTGTCCATAGCAATAGCAAGTGATTCCTGATTTTAGTTGCAGAGCTCAATGCTCCATTGTTCTGGTTTTATATAGTTGAATGCTCCCCTGGAGCCACCATTGTATCACGCACCAGTGCTTGCTGGAAGGAACATTAATAAAGAAGGAAGAATTATTGGCAATGATGTTGTTGGCATTCCTGCTTCTGAGTTAATGGTATTTCACATTTTAATGTCCTTTATGTCTTTTACTCTGATATGTTAAAGTAGATTAACGACCTCTTTACTCCCGCTACTGATAAAATGCTAGCTGATGGTTATGTATTCCTTCGGTATTTAGTGTAGTCTATCAGAGTATTATTGATGTTCTGGACATTTCAGCATGACTATAGTTAGATGAAATGTTTCTAACCCTGCAGGATCTTTTTTGTTTTGTTTTCTAAGTGTAGAATACTAGGGGAAACCTTACTTTATTGAATCTCTGGAGAAAATGAGTTGAAGAAACCAGCTATCCCCCTCAAAAATAGTTATCTCTCTTCAACTGAGCCCCGCACCGTTGTGACCCGACACCTAGGTGCTTGAAGGCCCGGGGAATATAATTCTCCCAGACAACCTTTGCAGGCGGAGTTGGCCGGTATCCCCGAAACCCATTGACAACTTATGACTGTTGGCTGACCCGGTCAGTGAAACCCCGTCAACATTATGTTTCTAAAAGAAAAATTAGAAGCTTCTCAGAAGTTTAAATGGTACCTTGCTAGAGTTGAGAAGGAAATAGGAAAGAAACTTAAATGCTTAAGATCTGACAGAGGAGGTGAATTCATTTCTAATGAGTTCAATGAATTATACAATGAAAGAGGAATCAAAAGACAAGTGTCTGCACTAGGTACACCACAAGAGAATGGGAAAGCAGAAAGAAGAAACAAATCTATTGTATATTATTCAAGAACCTTAATGATTGAAAAGAATGTTGCTACCAAATACTAGAAGGAAACCATCAACACTGCAATTCACACCTTAAATAGAGTTCAACTGAAGAAAGGCACTGGCAAGACACCTTTTGAATTATGGTATGACTATAAACCCAATGTTCATTATTTCAAAGTATTTGGAAGTAAATGTTACATCTTGAAGGAAGTAAGAGATGGAAAATTTGATGTAAAAGGTGACGAAGGTATATTCCTAGGTTACTCCTATAAAAGAAAAGCATATAAATGTTTGAATATCATTATTCATAAAGTCATAGAAAGTGTAGATGTAAAGATTGATGAGTTTGGAGAGAGAAGTGAAGAATAGAGCAGTAAAGAGACTAAGAACTATAGAAACTTCTTGTATTATAGAGCTGATACTACACCTAAGACACGGGAAATGGTGATTGGATAGTAACCATGTCAACCACTAAATTCATTAGCACAAACCTTGTTGCAACCTATGCAACCTGAGCTACTAATTGAAGAAACCAAGTTTCAGAAAAAAGAAACTGAGTCATGGACGGAGGGAACCAAGTCACAGATAGTGGCACTTGAGTCTCGCACAAAGGTGCCTCAGTCTCAGACAATGGACCCTGAATACCAGTTGGAAGAGAAAGAATAAATATTTGAACATGGTGAATGAAGTGGATCATGTACAAAATCAAAGAGGAAGGAGTGTATACTTGAAAAATATCGCGGAAGGCATCATGCACCTGAACAAGTAATTGGAGATCAGATAGAAGGTGTAATGACAAGGAACAAAATTAAAGGTACATGTTTTCTTAGTGAAATTGAACCTGGATCTATTAAAGATGTATTGAATGATGAAATATTGATAGAAGCCATGAATGGAGAGATTGAGAAGATAGAAAAGAAAAAAACATGGACTCTTGTACCTAGACCAAAAGACAAGAATGTGATTGGTACTAAGTGGGTTTTCAGAAATAAGATGAATGAAAAAGGTGAAGTTTTCAGAACAAAGCAAGACTAGTATGTAAAGGATATGCTCAAGAAGAGGGTATTGATTATGGAGAAACTTTTTCTCCTGTTTCAAGACTTGAAGGAGTCAGAACTCTTCTGGCAGATTTTGCACATAAAGGATACAAGGTATATAAAATGGATGTAAAATCTACATTCGTAGATAGAATTGTTGAAGAAGAAGTCTATATTGAGTAACCTCAAGGTTTTTTTGATCCTAAAAAAAGGAATAAGGTTTGAAAACTACACAAAACCATGTATGGAATGAAGTAAGCTCCTAGAGCTTGGTATGAAAGATTGCATGCTTACCTAGTAAGTATTGGATTTCAGAGAACTAATGATAATAGTATCTTGTACATAAAGGAAGGAACTCATAACAAGATACTATTAGCAGAGATAACTGTTGATGATATATTGTTTACTAGATTTGATGATTTATGTAAAGCATTCTCCAAAGCTATGAGTAAGGAATTTGATATGTCTATGTTTGGTGAAATCAAATTCTTTGTTGGTTTACAAGTTTATCAGATGAAGGATGGTATCTACATTACCCAATCTAAATACATCAAAGAGATACTGAAGAAATTTGGAATGGAAGATTCGAGACCAGTTGGGACACCTATTCCTACTAGACATAAGTTGCCTAAGGATGATGATTCAAAGGAAGTAAATCAGACTACCTACAGATCCATGATTGGTAAACTTCAATATGTTGTTCACACTAGACCTGATATTGCATTAGAAGTTGGTATTGTTGCAAGATTTTTAGTTAATCCTAAAAAGAATCACTTGATGGCTATAAAAAGGATTTTGAGATATCTTAAGGGTACTGAAGAGTATGGATTATGGTATAAGAAAGGAGGAAACTTTGATTTGAAGACTTTTACTAATCTTGATTGGGAATGAAGTGTTGATGATAGGAAGAGCACAAGTGGTGGAGAATTATTCCTTGGGAAGAGGTTAGTCTCTTGCACCATCAAGAAACATAATTGCATTTCTCAGTCTATAGCAGAGGCAGAATATGTTGATGCAACAGTAAATTGTTCAAATATTATATGGTTCAAACAATTCTTGTTAGGTATGAAAGAGGAAATCAAAGAACCAGGTATTAGACACCACTATTGCAATTAACATTTCAAAGAACTCTGTGATGCACACTAAGACTAAGCATATTGCAATAAAGTATCATTTCTTGAGAGAATTGGTTTAGGACAAGGAAGTAAGGTTGGAATATGTGAATACTAAAGAAAAAATTGCAGACATATTCAAAAAATTGTTACCTAAGGATGCATTCTTGTATCTTAGAGGAAAGATAGGGGTGATTCCCCCAACTAGGGCTCACTAATGAAAAAATTACTGATGTGTCAACCGAGCTATAGAACATATTTAACATGTTAATGTAGATTGTCAAAGCCTATTGCATATGAATCAGTACAAACATGTACATTACAACTTCATTGGATATGTATTAGATGATGTCTTTGGCATTCGTTGTCAAAGAGGGAGAGATTATTGATGTCTTGCAAAAGAAATTGTTAAGGGAAATATTATTGATGACAGAGGGGGAAATTTTTATCAGAAATAGAGATTAATGTAAGAGGGAGAAATTTGTATTTTAGTGATTGTGAAGACAGAGGGAGTTTTTTGGATGAGGATCATAATGAAGCTAAGGACATTAATAAAATTTTATCCTTGTTACTGTTGCTCTATAATTCTTTGTATTATGACATGTGTTGCCATCAATGCCAAAGAGGGATATTGTTGATGACAATTATTCAATTATGTATTGTCATTGATGTTTACACAAATGTAGTGATGCTACACAAATGTCTATACCTAAACCAAGCAGAGTTAGTGTATGCCAAGTTCTCTCAGGAAATGAAGAAGACCAAAGTGAATTTCTATTCTAACCGAGTTCCTTTGGGCATTACAATAATGGTCATCCATTGAAAGATTTCAACATTAACCAAGTTATGCTTTTAGTGACAGCCAACCAATAGTAGTTTACATTTTATGGTTAATTGGTTATATGCAGCCGACAGACTTAAGTTTTACTATTTATTTTGAAGGTTATTGAAGCCAACTTGACAAGGCTTATCATATATATAAGGTCAAGTTTGGATTTAATGTGTAATAAATTAATTGAATGTGTGTTAGTTTTGATATGAAGAGCGAAGGCAAAATCAAATGGGATTCTGATTAAGGACAGAACATATAGAGCTGCAATAGAATATTCAATCAATAAGGAAAAATTTTTAAAGCCAAACATAGACATCTGAATCAGAAAAGATAGTTTCTTTGAAAAACAGGTCAATCCGTTGTTACTCTCTAACAATTTTAGAAGTGATCCAAATCTCTTAAACAGAGTAGACTTAATAGTATTTTGTAAATCCTCTAACAAGGTGACATTTCTATATTAAAGTGTTTGAAGACCTCTCACAAGGCCACTCCTTATAGGGTGATTAAATCCTCTAACAGGGTCACACCTAATAGTGTGCATTGTAACCTTTAACAAGGTTGGCTCCTAACACGAGTCACTTCAGAAGAGTGAAAACATTAACTAGTTACAATTGGTGGTTTTCCCCAAATTGGGTTTCCACATTAAATCTTGGTGTTATCTATGTACATGTTATTTTATTTATGCTTTATGTTTCTGAAATTAATCAATAAAGGATATTCATAGTTAATATCTTAAGATTTTCTATTTTAACTGAGTGACACTAGAATATCTGTGTTAACCGAGCAACAGTGATAAGTTTGTTTAAGACATCTAAGGGACTTGAATTTGTTTTTGTGGTAATTGATTCACCCCTCCCCTCTTGGTTACTTAACTCATTTCCAATAGAGCCCTCATCCTTTCCATGTAGAGGTTCGGGCTTAATATGAGAGTGAGTTTGTTCACATACTAAAGCAACCACTGAATATAGTACCATGGGTTGTGATGAGGAGCTCCTCTCCTAGAGCCTTTTGGCTCTCTCCAAGACCTTCACTAGGTCTTCTCTTAGGTTCTCTTCTCTACCCTAACTATAGGATTCTTTCCTAATCCTCTAACTCCATAGGAACTTCCCATCAACTTAAAACCCAACTCCTTTAACTCTTTCTTAGCTTTCTTGCAACCATGGCTTCACAAGCCTCCAACCACCTCAATGGTTTCAAATACCTAAGATGAAGTTTCCAACACTCCTTAGGTCTATTACAACTCCTATGGATCCATTTTAGTGAATCCTTCATCTATTTTTAATCGAGTTCAAAATCTAGTCTTTTAGGCCTTGTAGCCTTTTTAGGCCTATTAGCCCTCCTAATCACTGAAAATGTGATTTTACTCCTAGATTCCCTTAACAACACTAGAAAAAAAAAGTACATATTCTTTGTGGATTTTTCTTACCTTTCATTATTCTCTAGGTCTCAAATCTCAACTCTGTCCCTACAATGGACTTCTACCAAACCCCTAAAAATAAGGGTTTCAAAGGCATGTAGACTGGTTTGGTAACTTGGTCTTCTTTCTCTAATCAAAAGGTCTCTAACAGATTCCAAGTGGTCATGGAGTTTGAGCCACAAGAACTCCAAAGAAACCCATTATTTACATAACTGGACCAAAACTGGCTAGTGAACTTACAAAACACAAATAATTTAACAAAACCTAACCAAAACTTATAATCTACCAAAATAATACCACACAAATCTTGGAAACTACATTGAAAACACTATTCAATCATTCATTCAGTCCATTCAATCCAATAAAGTGATGGATGATGGATTTGTCACAAAATTACACTGCAAATTGATCCTTCCTTGTGATTAGTCCGTACAAAATGAAATATAATTGTCAGATTAGGGTTGGATTCACCTTCTATACCCATATCCCATCTATCTCGACCATTTGATTGGGATTTGGGCACCTTAATGGCTGATTCCTAGAATCTAGGAAATGTTGTCATGACAACTTTGACAACTTTTGTCAAAATTACAACTTTCACATTTTGAGTGTCCTAATTGGTTCCAAACTTTACTAATTGACCTAAAATGGCTAGAAAACAACTAATCATTATAAATTTTCCCAACTTGGGACTTTGGTCAACTCTTTGACTTTTGAGTTTACTTCTAGGCCTTAGACTCCTAGACTTAACTAGACACAAACAAACACAACCCTAATATTTCCAAACATAAACCACACCTCAAACACACACTAGGGACTTTATATTTTAGTCCTTATTCAAGAATAGTTGGCCAAACCAACCTAAAAGCCAAAACTAATTAAGATCTTTCAATAGACCTTAAGGGTGCTCTTGCACCAGGTTGTAGAGAGAGCACCTTGTGATCCAAGGGATCAAATTAGAGAGCTACTTTGCCTACAACCACCATTCTTTTTAGGATCTATCGATGGGATGGAAGCATAGTAATGGATTTTGAGTTTAGAGGAGTGCTTTGGATTGTGTCCATATGAGAAAATATAAAGGCACATTTTGCAATTAATCTTCTGAGAGGTTATGTCTCTACATGGTGGAGACAAGATTAATTTAAGAGTAACTTAGTTGTTGACACTCTCTCTTGGTGCACCTTCTTGGATAGTTTTAGAGATAGATACTTACCAGATCATTTTAGGTAGCACCACATTGATGAGTTCCATGATCTTTAGTAGAGGGGCTCGTTGTATTGCAATATGAGAGAAAGTTCCTTGAGCTTCTACCTTATGTGCATTTTATGAAGGATAAGAAGTTGCAAGTTAACCAATTCATCATGGGACTAAATGCTGTGACATTAGGGATGGTATGCATGGAAGCTATAGGAAGCCTTTAGGATGTCATGGGGAATGCATTGATACTAGAGGAGATTCATGGTAAATAATAGCAATATAGGATCAGTTTTAGAATCGTAACACCGCACCACAAACATTTGGGTTTTAAAAACTCCATTGGAAGGGTAGTCATAGACATTCATCAGGGTCTTAAAAACCCCCTCACCCTCAGCAACAAGCTCAAAAAAATTAGAGGCAGAGGCCACCATAGGGACATCATGGCTCTAAGCCCAAGAAGTAGAAGAGTCAGGATCCTAGAAGAGATTAGCAACCATAGGTTCTATTTACACCTCTAGCTCAAACTCAACAGTCCACCAAGGGTGGTTTTAGTGGGTCTAGTAGGACTAGAGGACAATAATATTCTAATCCATGGGGAGTTCAAAATCAAGTACTTGGACCATGTTATACTTGTGGTACCATGGGTCACATAGATAGAGATTATCAATGAGGTCATATGGCATGCAATCAGCATATGGCAACATCATATCCTATAGTTGGGGACATGAGTAAGTCCCACAAGGTGTTTGAAGTAGTTGATAATTGCCAAGTAGAGCATCATACTATGGTGATAGAGGCCACAATTATGATTAGAGGTAGTAGTGTTACCATCCTATTTGATTCAGGAGCTACTGATTCCTTTATTTCTCCATTGTTTGTGGTTTGTTGCAGACTACTGCCAACTAGGAAGGATGTTAGTTGGGAATCTGACTTAACATCAAGGGCTAGAGCATCCATTAAATCAATAGTTAAGGATTATCAAATGTAGATTAGTGGTATGACCACTATGGAAGAACCCCATATTACACCTCTAGGATCTTAAGTCATTTTTATTGGCATGGATTGGCTTTATGCCCATAGATCCAAGATGTATTGTCATCAGAAAATGATTGAGTGTGTAGATAATCATGGCACTTCTACAGTGATTTCAGAGATTCAGAGGCCTATATCCCTTCGTACAATCTACGCTATGAAGCTCAAGTGAAGTATGTGAAAAGGATGTTGTACACACAAAATAGTGCACTTCTATGAATCCTTACATGCAAGGAAACTCAAGAATGAGCCCTCACAAATTGATCCATAGCTCTCTATGCATGGAGTTGCAAGATTTGTAAAAATTGCTCTCA
>MU226743.1:1996505-2006626 GCA_018584345.1 Thuja plicata | reverse complement strand
TTATGATTTGATCAAGGAAATTGATATAATTGATATTGTTGATATTTGAAAGTATTGATTCAGGGATTTGATAAATTGAGAAATGGGGCCCAAAGTCTAGGCGACCATTTTAGGGTGCATACAGATGTTAGATATTTTCCATCACTGTTAGTGATAGAGAAGAAGAGGAGGAGAAATAACCTTCTCTTAATGACCATCCTATTCTTCAAGAATTTGTATATGTGTTTTCTTTTGAGCTACCTGGTATGCCACCACGTAGGGTGACTGATTTTCATATAGATCTTATACCAAGAGTTGAGATAGTTTCAAGAGAATCATATAGGATGACCACTAATGAGCTTAATGAGCTCAAGATTTAGCTTGAGGATCTTATAGAGAGTGGGCACATTTTTCCTAGTGTCTCTCATTGGGGCGCACCAGTTATCTTCATTAAGAAGAAGGATAGATCTCTATGGTTATGCATGGATTACCTACAGTTAAAAAAATTAACTATTAAGAATTGGTATCTGCTCTCCTAGATCGATGATTTATTTGATTAGCTTTAGGGTGCCAAGTTATTCTCAAAGATAGATATGAAGTTAGGGTACCATCAGTTGAGGATTGTGGAGAGAAATTTTCACAAAACCACTTTCTGTACTAGATATGGCCACTATAAGTTCATCGGCATTCCATTTTATCTTATGAATACTCTATTTGTATTCATGAGTCTCATGAATAGGGTATTCGACACATTCCTTGACCAATTTGTTTGTGTTCCTTGATGATATATTCATATGTTCTCGGAATGAGAAGGAGAACAAGGAGTACTTGAGACAAGTATTGCAATGCTTGAGAGATAATCAGTTGTATAGCAATTTGTCAAAGTGTGCATTCTTTATGTCAGAGGTCTGATACCTAGGACATGAAATTTTAGGTAAGGTGATCTCAGTTGACCCATCAAAGATCAAAGCCATCATGCATTGGCTAGTGCCAACCACTGTGATTGAAGTCAGAATTTTCATGGGATTAGTAGGATATTACAAATGCTTTGTTGAGGAATTCTCTACAGTGGCACACCCTGTTACATGCCTTCAAAAAAAGGGGAATAAGTTTTAGTGGATAGAGAAGTGCAAGTGGGCCTTTCAAGAACACAAGAAAGCACTTACCAACGCACCTGTCCTTTTTGTGTCAGATCCTTTAGGATATTTTGTGGTATGCATTGATGCTTCCTTGAATGGTTTTTGATAATTACTTATGTAGAGTGGTCAAGCCATCGCATACAATTCTACAAAACTTAAGAATCATGAAATTAACTACCCTACCCATAACCTTGAGCTTGTAGAATTGGTGCATGCACTAGTGAGATGGAGATAGTTCCTCTTAGGAAATTGATTTGAGCTTCATTTAGATCACTAGATTTTTTAGTATATGCTTACTCATCCAAACCTAAATGCTCGTCAAAGGAGATGGATGGAGTTCCTTTGTGAGTATTGTTTTTATTTTCACTACATCAAGGGAAAAGAGAATGTAGTCACAGATGTAATCAGTAGGAGACATCACGAGATATATTATATGTCTGTAGACACAGATTTGAGGGATCACATATTTCATCACTTGCATGAGGATGAGTGGTATGTAGAGGTTTTCCAGGTAGTTCAATCTCACAAATCCCTAGAGGGGAATTATGTTGATTATTCATTGAAGTTTGATAGACTATTATGTCATAGAGGATGCATATATATACCTTCTTTTGGGGAACTATGAGACTTCATTATGATAGAAGCTCATAGAGAACCCTATGAAGTACATCTCAGATTCAAGAAGATGCATGCAGATTTGAGGCAGTTGTATCACTGGTCGGGCATGAGGAAACACATTGTAGATTTAGTAGAACGATGCCTTGAGTATCATAGAGTTAAGGTAAAGCACTGCCATCCTATTGGATTGCTTCAGCTCCATGAGCTACCTGAGTGGAAGTGGAACACTATTTCCATGGGTTTCATTATTGGACTTCCTATTCCATCTTTCCTCCATGATGGCATCATGGTGATGGTTGACAAGTTGAACAAAGTGGCTCACTTCTCACCCATACTAACTACATTCATAACACTAGCAGTGTCACACGTATTCTTGTGAGATATTGATAGACTTCATGGCATTCCCTGTAAGATCATTTTTGGTAGGGATTCCCTCTTTACATCTTCCTTTTTGAGAGAATTAAAGGAAGATTTGGGCACTAGGCTTATCTTTAGCATAGCCTATCATCCAGAAATGGATGGTCAGATAGAGAGGGTTAACCAGGTGTTAGAGGACATGATTTTCATGTATGTTATGGACCATTAGATGAGATGGGAGGAGTACCTACACTTGGTAGAGTTTACCTATAATAAAAGACATCACACCTCTTTGGAGATGCCACCTTTTTAGGTCTTATATGGTAGACAATGCAGGACACCATTGAGTTGGGACCATGTTGATAATAGAGTAGCTATTGGGATAGAGTTAGTTCAAGATATGTAGTGACAAGTGGTTTGATTAGAATGAGCCTTAGAGAAGCTCAGGATAGACAGAAGAAGTATGCAGATGTGAAGAGGATAGATCATAGCTATATACTTAGTGATATAGTTTTCTTGAGAGTGTGGCTACATAAGAGATAAAATTGTTATGGAAAGGGCTCTAAGCTTGCACCTCGCTTTGTTGGACCATTTGAAATCCTTGAGAGGATAGGAATAGTTACTTATCATCTAGATTTGACATCTATCCTATCACACATCCACGATGTGTTTCATGTTTCTCTACTGAGAAAATATATTTATGATGAGTCTCATATCATATATTGGGATGCCTTTTAGGTAGATTCATATGGGAAGATGGATTTGGATCCCATTCACATTTTAGCTTGTCAGACGCTGGCTCTTTGAGGCTGAGAGTTGGACCATCTTAGGGTCCAGTGGGATTGTTATGATGAGGTTATAATATCATAGGAGGATGCAGTGTAGATGAGATCTCAGTACCCTCATATTTTTTATGAACTCTAGGAGGAAGTTAATGCCTAGAGAGGGAGGGTGTGAGGCCCTACCCTGATCCCATCATAACACTTCATTTATTTTCACAATAGAATTATTATTTAGTACACTATTTTTATGCACTATGGATTTAAGACCTATTTGATAGGTGATTTAATACCATTGGATATGATGTATTCCATGTTATGTTTATTTTAGGACTTATGTTGATGAGGATATGATACATTCATGCATGCATTATGACTAGTTGATTTAAATGATTCCTATGATGATGTAATTGACTAATTTTTCTCATGTGGATTTCTTGGAAAAATGGTATTTTGATTTTAATTATGATGAGGTTTCAATTGGAGTAGATATTAATTAAATGTTATGTGTCTAAATGGTAATTTTGTTCATACACTTATATATGCATGTGATTTAATGTGGAACTATATGGGAAAAACACTAATTTTTCCTATTCGTGTTGAGAAATGATTTGTTTATGAGGGAATGATAACTAAATTCTACATGTCTACATGATGTTCTTTTCATACACTTTATATGCATATAATTTTTGGACTACTGATGTTTGAAATGAGATGTGCAGGAAATGTGACAATGGAATTATCCAAAGAACTAAAGTCAAACCTATGTGTGATAATGAAGCCAAGGTTTGTCTATTTGGAGAGGTAATACCTCGTATGTAATGTGTTTTATTCATAAAAGTGAATGCTTGTATTTTGTTCAAATTGTATATTTTTAATTTTGTAATCCTAAAAAGGACATTCCAAGTGTATATTTGTGATGTGTATTTTATGGTGTCACTTGGCACTTGTGATGTGTATGAGTGGGAAATGACATGTCATTTGGAGGGAGATTGTATAAACCCAATGGATATGCAAGTACCTTGTAGTATCGCCATGAGACCACTTGGTTAGAGAGCCTTGTGTTTGCTCAAATCAGGTGAACATCCCCATAATAGGTAATAATAATCATTTCAAAGCTTCTCCTAGGAATAGTGTATTAAAACTAAGTATTATTTTCTCTATCATGAAGTGCATTTCAATTTTCAACCCAGGGACATATACTTGAAATGGGACAGCACTATTTGTGCACTAAGTCTCTCATAGAGTCATGTTACTTAAGCTGCAGGAAGGAAATACATGAAAGGAACTTACACTATTGCTACAGGAAAGTAAACACACACAACTACTTAATGAAATTGATGCTGAAAACTAAAAGTTCAACTTTAACCTATTCTATCAACTCAAATAATTCACTATGATTATCCCTACAAGTGTGCAGGAACATACATAATTTATAATGTTGTAGGAGGAAATAGTAAATTCTACTTGAAATGTTATAAATGCTTAAAACAACTTAACCTAGTCTACTCTAATCAACCTTCCAAGTGGGCCCCATTGGTCGGCTTCTGCTAACTACTAACATAGAATATAACTCAAAATCACTCCATTGTATTTCCAGACTGATTACATCATAGTAAAACAATACACAAAAACTAAAAGAGTAACTTTTCTTTCAACTGCAACAATGGTACAATCATCTAAATAACTAAAATAAGACATCCCTTGATACTCTATGTATACTTCTTCTTTGACAGAAAAATTTTTACCCCTGGTTTCTTCTTTTGTACTCCCATAAGTGAGACTAAACCATTCACTTAGTAGAACATCGGGCTTACTACTTTCAGCCTTCAAGGGTAACTATTTTGATTTTTATCGATCCTTGTAATTGTCTAATTGTCTATCATAATTAGCTTCATTGTGCATCCATGACATCAAGGCTTTTAGATGTATGTCTCTAATGTAAAGTAAGGGATTCCAATCAGTCTTTTCAGGAATGATGAAGTTATGGAGATACAGTTCACAAAGAAGGTTTTGTTGCCAAATAGGAAGGTTTTGGTACAAACCATAAAATTCCAAAGCTATCCTAAACTCAAAATCTTTATCTTTCATACTCATCATCAATTGGAACAAGATAAATTTCTCTTTCAAGTAAATGGCATATACTCTAGGAGAAGGTCTGCAAGCTATAATTTGGTTAGCCAATTTTAAGGCATGGTCCATCTTCTATTTTTGTCTCTTCATTTTCTCTTTCAAGTCTTTTATTTCCTATTTTTTATCATCAATCACTTTTTACATCTTCTTCTTCTCTTCCTTCAAAGGAGTTTTCTTAAGATCAAACTGATTGTACAAACTAAAAAGAATGGACTGCAAATTAGGTAGGCTAAACTCTTCTGGCTAAGTATTTTGTCTTGTATTGGCTTTCTCTAAATAGTTAGTGAACCAAGTTCTCTTAAAAGTTACTATATCATTCTGAAAGTGACAATGAGCTGATGGTTGAGACAACTAAAGTTCTTCTTGATTAACTTCTTGAACAATTTGATAACTTTCTCCAGGTTGACTCTGATATGTGGGAGGATCGTTATCACATAAATCATTTAAATTCTAGGAAAGATCTGGAATATTTGGTCAAACTCATGAATTATCTGAAACATACTCAAAATGGGGTTCTGTGGCAAGTTTTTCTAAGGGAACAGCTTGGCTATCTAGGGAAACTCTTGGAATTTCCCTCTCATCCAAGAAATTATCCACAAGGGAGTCTCTATAACCTCCACAACTTTCTTTTTAATAGTTTTCTTCAGTCTCTCTGTTGCAGGAGTAGTTACTGCAAGAGCCAACTTCCTTTTCTTACTTCTTGAAACTGTAGGTTTTTGGCGTTCATTCTCAAGAACTGAAGTTACTTCACCAATATTTCTTTTACCTTTCTTCTAGGAAGAGGCAGGTACATTTCCCTTGGGAGTAGGACAAGGTTCATTTTCCTCAAGATTTTTAGGTTCTCCTTCTTTGGTAGCTATTTCATCATCTATCTCGGAGGGTGTTGCACTCTCATTAATAGGTTGTTCAATAAGTTCATCTGGAGGTTTAGAAGTTTTGAACCAAAAAAATTCATCTCATGCCAAGGGAGATGTTATCATTTTTCCCCGACCTTGTCAAAGAAAAGGCTAATTAACAAGGATTGAACAATCCTCCTACACTTCGAGCTCAAAGGCTTAGGCAAGTGTACCTATTGGATTCACACTTTCAGTGAATCAAGGGATGGATTCCTGCCCATCACACTTGATCTAACAATCATTCACAACTCTTTAAACAAAAAAGTAAATTAAATTGATTTTATGGATTGATGATGACAACTGCATAAAGAAGCCAAGACTAGTGCCTTGACTATTGGGCAACAGAGTCATATAAACATACATTCATAGAAAACCCTCTAAATACAAACACACAGGACCCAAATGAAGTGCCTTACAAATCTTTCTTTTCACTCCAACACTTGGACATCAAATTCACGTGAAACCTTGAAACCTCTGAACTTGTCTATAAGATTTACTCTTTCCTTGAAAGAAACTAAAACATAAATTCACAGTTACCTTATAACTGGTACACTAAAATGCCTTACAAATTTATGCACAAAGATTTATTATCAAACACAAAGACATCAGACAAATACTAGGAAGGGATTCCATTTGTTTTTTCATTAAAAAACTTCTGATTCAATACATCTACATAAAAAAGAACTCAAAACCAGACACACAAAATTAGAAAGTTGCCTTGCAGAATTAATTTCACCATCCCTGTACAATTGAGAAGACAATAGATATAGAGGAATTTGAGAAAACCAAAATTTTCACTAACACCTGTCAATTCCTCCCAAAATATTTGAAACTGATCTCTTCTGCAACTACAAAAATCTGATCTGATCTGCACCCAAAAGGATTAAAAAATCCAAATCTTCATCTCAAGATCTTTCCAACAGTATATAACACTTAATAATTCTGATAGAAAATGCTCCCTAAATCACTAAGCAAACTTTGCCTTCCCGTGCACATTTCCTATATAATTTTGAAATATTTGAAATCTTTTCAATAGTCAAACTATTGAGCTGAAATGACATTTCAAAATATGTATATTTTAATCCCTCTTTCTTATAGTTCACCAGAATTGGACAAGTGGCACCTCCTGGTTGGTTCTAAAAATTCATCTCTACACAGCCTGTGTGACTGCGTGATGAGCTCACTTCTAGTCCGCGACTGAGCGATGAGCTGAATCGCCAACTCACATGACTTTTTCATTACCTTGGAAATCATTCGTGACAACATGACGAGCTCACTTCTGTTCTGTGACTGAGCGACGAGCTGCTTGCGCAACTACGTAACGAGTTGAATAGCCAACTCACAATCCTTTTTCATTAACTTGGAAATCATGCGTGACTGCACGATGAGCTCACTTCTAGTCTGCAACTGAGCGACGAGCTACTTGCGCGACAAGCTCATTTCTAGTTCGCAACTAAAAATACTCAGAGGACCATAACTTTTGATTTTCAATTTGGGTTTTTCTAAACATAATTATGTAGATTACATGCATGGTCTTCTCAAAAATATTAAAAATTTAGCTCAACCCAGTTCATATTTTTGGAGCTATGATTAAAAAAGTGACTAGATGTGCTCCCACATTTGCAATTAAAACTTGAAACAGTTCAGAGACTTTTTTTACTTTCCACATTTTGTATTTAGGTCACATGCCTATGTTTTTGCTTCCATATTTTCATTTATTTCTTACAGAGCATTCAAACCACTGTCTTCTGTTCCAAGTTGATTTGCATGACTTCACATACCGACAGTGTTCTGTTCATGAACTTTCAGGCTTAAGAGGCATCTCATACAAAACTTTGGAAAATCCCACATCAAGTTCACTTTGTGCATCTTCGACACCTTTCCCATCTTCAATTTACTAAAACATAGTCTATTTTGAAATTTTCCCATGAAGCATTGAAATGGAAGCCATTATAAACAACTTTTTATATCTCTGCAATACTGATCTGACAAACAACAACTGGCCTCTGGGAATGGCCTTAAAAACTAACTGAAAGGCCTACCAAAGCTCCCAAATCTAGAAAACATAAAGTCTTTCATGTTTAATAGCATCTTGATAAATCATATCTCTATGATGCCTTCAGAAGTGATATATTTTAAACTCCCAAGTTGACCATTTTGTAAACTTTATTCTTTTTAACACTGTCAATTTCACAAACTGCCTTTGAAATTGACTGAGAAAACCAATCCAGACAGATTGGCATAAGCCTGAAAATCTTCTTGGGGGAGCTTTGTCATGATTACAATATATGAGAGCATTCAATTCTCCATGAAAAATTAGCTAGGTACATATCGCAAGCCCTCAATGTAGGCTATTTCATTACTCTGCATTTGACACTCAGAGAAACATCATCAATTGCAAACGGAATGGCTTTGGCAAACGGTGCAAATGAATTCACAGGGTTCTACAAATGGGCATAGAGGTTCACTTTCATGCTTATAACATCCTGGAACACTCCATAACATTATTTCTATCCAACTAGTCAGAGATACAAACCTCTAAAGTAGGTCATTTAGTGAGAATTGGAAATTATGCAATATGCAGATTTGGGTAAACACCTCCAAATGACTATCTCCAAAACATGTCAAAACTCAAATCTGAGAGCTGGAACCTATTCCATTTGTCAAATGATAGGTGGTAAACACATATCCCAAGTGGATTCTCATAAAAACAATAGGCCTCTTTCTTGCATGTATTCAAAGTCGGCCTTCTTCACAAGCTTTTAGGGAAATTTTTACTTAGTAACTCCAAATTTCTCTAATATTTGAGAGTACTAATAGTGTCTCTATCTGGGGAAGCGTGACCCATGTGGGCATGTAGAGAATTCATAATCATTGGTACAATAGACCATTCAAAAAAAAATTAGACTTTTCTCTTCACTTACTTTCTCTCTCTTCTCCTTCTCAAAAGACTAGGAACCCTTTATTGGAAGCAAACACACCGCACGAATGCAAGGGAAAGAAAGCAACTGTACAAACACGAAAATTATTTACAAAAGGCCCAAAGTCCCAGAACTAAATTCATCTATTACCTCTATAAAACATATAATTTTCATCTCCAAAAAGTAAAGGTAAGTTGAAACTACTACTTCCATTCACTTGATCAAACACACAACTCCAACTCTTCATCATATCATATAAAATATAACCAGCATACTCATTATCAACTGGAAACATCCAATCACCAAACCACTGTGAATTTTGGTCATTGTATGACAAAAAATACCACATCCTTCAATACCATTATCTTGCTAAAAAGAAAAATATTCTAGCTCCCTCACATAGATTGATATTTGTTGACTTAATTCGATACATGCTTGGATTTCAAAGGGAAATTTTTTCAAATTCAACCCTATTTATATCACACAAGCATTCAAATGAATCATGCTGAACTACAACTTGTGGTTTTAGATTTAGCTTATCCTGAAAAACATCAACATGCTAGATTGGAAAAAGAAAAGACTCACTTTCTGTCTGATAGCTGACATGTCCTTGCTGATTCATTTCAACATCTTTAAATGATAATGCATCAACACTGTCATTATCATCCCATGCTTGCAATAATGAACATACCTCTAGTTGAAGAAAATAATCTGAAGTAGAATCTAAATCTTCTCCAAGATCCACACCAAACATTTCAAATTGTGGTTCAAATAAATAATCAGGCAGTTCATTATTATCATCTTGGCACACATCTTGATGCAGGAGCATCCTGGGTGTAAGGGAAGTCTTGCATCACCCAAAAATATGTGTTTTTCTATTCAATAAGCGCTATTTTGTACAAAGCTACTATTTTTGGAAACTTACTATTTTTAGTAAGTTGGTCGTTTGAACTCAGAATGTTCTAATTTTCCAGGTGAAGGTTCATCTTAGTCATATAAGAATGTCAGTTTAATTTCATTGCCAGATCATCTGTATTGGCGAAGTTATTAAGGATTTACTGTTGAGATTTTAGGGTGCAAAACCTTTGAGCTCAATTTTTAGGACCTTAGAGGCTCCGAATCGAGGTCAAACCCTTGGTTGATTGGTGCTTTGCAATTAGGCACTATAGATTGCGATCTCCCCTTTCCGAAAAGTGGTTATAATAGCCAATCAGAGCTATGGTTCAAAAGTTATGGCTTCCGGAAGTTGGGCTACCTAATCTCATGTTTTGTAAATATTTAAAGCCGACCCTTTTGTAA
>MU226743.1:1986198-1996455 GCA_018584345.1 Thuja plicata | reverse complement strand
TGTAATAAAAGTGAAAAATAATTAAATGCTAAGGGTAGTCAGCCTTAATGGCTAGATTTCTGAAACCTTCTCGGGCGGTGGAAAATTGCCTATTTAAGGAAGGCCCGTGGTGTTTTCTAGGGCAGTTATGGGTGGTTATTTGAGGCTTTGTCCTACTGATTATTATAAGGGATGCCCATGTGGCTTTTGATATTGTAATTCTAAAGTTTTTAATTCCACATTTGTGGGGCCAATAAGAAGCCAATTTTCTGTTCTTGCAAATTTCTGTTGTTTCTCTTTGTTTCTGTCGTGTACTTGTGGTATTAAGGGGAGTCCCCTTCATCACATCTCCTTGATGTAAATCAGCATTATGAGAGGTAACATTAGCATGATTAACTTCCTTTTGGCAAAGCACTGATTCTTGTTGAAAAATTTATAAGGTTAGTTCACACAAATCTAACATTGACCCGCCTGCAACAACTTCATAATGATTTTCATGGTTCTTAGGATCAACAACTTTGCATGACAAGTCATAAGATGAAAGCATACAAACTGAAAAATCAGTATCATCATCATTGTTATCTGACACAAAAGAATTCAATATTTTCTTAGACAAATCCACATCTTCACAATCATCTCCAACACATGACAAGTCTTCCTCTTCTTCACAAGGTTGCACATAAACCATCACTTTATCTTCACAAAGATCAGAGTCATTGCGGATCCATGGATCCTCTTCCTCAACTGATTTCTCATAAACATCCTCACTATCAGCATCAACAAACTTTGATAGGACTTCATCATTTGGGGTTGCAAAATCATTGTCTAATAAAACACTTGCCTCCTCTTTACATTCCACATTTTTCTTTGAAACATAATTTACATCATGGTTATTAAGATCAACAAGGATAAAGATACTTTGACAGTGATTTTATTTTATCAATCCACACCTATCTACTATGTTTGATATATTATGATAGTGAATTCCAGCAGATGGAAAACCCCTTGGAATGATTCCATATCTTAAATTATTTTCAATGCCCATTGCTGTTATAAAATCCTGATGCAAAGTTCTGGGTTGCTTGTCTCTTAACAAGTAATTCATCTTTTTACCAAATGTCCCAAAATAAACAACCAAACAAAAAGCATCATTTGGTCTAAATTCTATTGGGATTTGACCCAATATTTTTGCAAATCTGAGATTGAAATGAGGGATAAACTCACCATTCTTTATTTTTATCTCCATGAAATTCTTCATCGCTGTAACTGGATTAATCATTTTACCAAACCACTCCAAAAATGACGATCTTAACTCCTCCCACGAAGAGATAGAACATTCATGCAAACAGGAGAACCACCATCTTACATCATCTATCAAAGACTGGATAAAAAATTTCATAATGCTATCCTCACATTCAATGTCAAAATATTCAATTAAGTCCATGAATATTTTACAATGCTTCTCAGCATTCTCATCTCTCTCACCCCTAAATCTAGGCAACTTTTCTCTGATTTTGGGTGGAAAAACATTTGGGTAACCATGAATACCTTCAAAATTCAGAGCTGCATACAATTTATTACTGAAACCTCTCCTCAAATTATAGGGTTGAGGCTGACTAGAACTCATGGCTACAGTTAAAATCATGTAAGGGAGCATATGTGACTCATACATCATGATATTTAAACTATTACAAATATTGTCTTAATAGCAACAGATCCATCGATTACCATTTTCATGCCCTCTTACAAAAAGACTAAACTCTCTTCCAAATGATCATGAAATAAAAATATAAACATACTTTTCAAGAGTATACAGAATACATTCAACAACCGAGAAGCATCTCAACTTATCACCATTATTTCCTTTTCTTAGTGCTACTTCACTTCATAAGGAACTTTTTTTTCACATGAAAATATAAGGATTACCTGAAAGGAAATTGCAGATGTTGCTCTTATTTCTTTGACTATAAATTGGTAAATATAGAGCCTTCATGATAGCTCCATCGGGTTCATTTCAACATAGAGTCACCACCTCCTTGTAGAGGACAATTTTCAAATAGCAAAAGCCATTTGACACATATACTTTATTTCTGGGTTCTCCCCAACCAGCAAAGCCACACAAATCTTTCTTATAATTACTACAAATGAAATCACTTCCAAGATATCCTTATACAGATCTGAAAATAAACTTCAGACTCTAATTCTTGACTCTTTCTCTCAACCAGATTCTGGGGTTAACACAACAAAGGAAGGAAATAACTCTCCTACACTCACTGATTTTTTACTTCAGCAATTCCCCAGCAGAGTTGCCATTCTATTAGCATTTTGCCCTGACTTTGTCAAAGAAAAGGACAATTAACAAGGATCAAACAATCCTCCTACGCTTTGAGCTCAAAGGCTCAGGCAGGTGTACCTATTGGATTCACACTTTCAATGAATCAAGGGATGGATTCCTACCCATCACACTTGATCTAACAATCATTCACAACTCTTTAAACAAAAAAGTAAATTGAATTGAATTTATGGATTGATGATGACAACTGCATAAAGAAGCCAAGACTAGTGCCTTGTCTATTGGGCAACAGAGTCATATAAACATACATTAACAGAAAATCCTCTAAATCCAAACACACAGGACCTAAATGAAGTGCCTTACAAATCATTCTTTTCACTCCAACACTTGGACATCAAATTCATGTGAAACCTTGAAACCTCTAAACTTGTCCATAAGATTTACTTTTTCCTTGAAAGAAACTAAAACACAAATTCACAATTACCTTATAATTGGTGCACTAAAATGCCTTACAAATTTATGCACAAAGATTCAGGATCAAACACAAAGACATCAAACAAATACTAGGAAGGGATTCCATTTTTTTTTTCATTAAAAAAATTTTGATTCAATACATCTACATAACAAAGAACTCAAAATCAGACACACAAAATCAGAAAGCTACCTTGTAGAATTAATTTCACCATCCTTGTACAATTGAGAAGACAAGAGATATAGAGAAATTTGACAAAACCAAAATTTTCACTGACACCTGTCAATTCCTCCCAAAATATCTAAAACTGATGTCTTCTACAACTGTAAAAATTTGATCTGATCTGCACCCAAAAGGATTGCAAAATCCAAATCTTCATCTCAAGACCTTTCCAACAGTATATAACACTTAATATTTCTGATAAAAAATGCTCCATGAATCACTAAGAAAACTTTGCCTTCCCGTGCACATTTCTTAAATAATTTTGAAATATTTAAAATATTTTCAATAGTCAAACTATTGAATTGAAATGACATTTTAAAATATGTATATTTTAATCCCTTTTTCTCACAGTGCACCAGAATTGGACAAGTGGCACCTCCTGGTTGGTTCTGAAAATTCATCTCTACATAGCCTGCGTGACTACACGACGAGCTCACTTCTGGTCCATGACTGAGCGACGAGCTACTTGCGCGAGTGTGCGATGAGCTGAATCACCAACTCGCATGCCTTTTTCATTACCTTGGAAATCATGCGCGATGAGCTGAATCGCTAACTTGCATGCCTTTTTCATTACCTTTGAAATCATTTGCAATTGCATGACGAGCTAACTTCTGGTCTGTGACTGAGCGATGAGCTGCTTGCACGACTGCGCGACGAGCTTATTTCTAGTTCGCCATTGCAAATACTCAGAGGACCATAACTTTTGATTTTCAATCTGGGTTTTTCTAAAAAAATTTCTATAAAGTGCACGCATGGTCCTCTCAAACATATTAAAAATTCAACTTGACCTAGTTCATATTTTTGGAGATATGATTAAAAACGTGACTAGATGTGCTCCCACATTTGCAATTAAAACTTGAAATGGTTCAGAGACTTTGTTTACTTTCCACATTTTGTATTTAGGTCACATGCCTATGTTTTTGCTTCCATATTTTCATTTATTTCTTACAAATCATTCAAACCACTGTCTTCTGTTCCACGTTGATTTGCATGACTTCACTTATCGACAGCATTCTATTCATGAACTTCCAGGCTTAAGAGGCATCTCATACAAAACTTAAGAAAATCCCACATCAATTTCACTTTGTGCATTTTCGACACCTTTCCTATCTTCAATTTACTAAAACATAGCCTATTGTGAAATTTTTCCATGAAACATTGAAATGACAGCCATTATAAACAACTTTTTATATCTCTGCAATACTGATCTAACAAACAGCAACTGGCCTCTGGGACTGGCCTTAAAAACTAACTAAAAGGCCTACCAGAGCTCCCAAATCCAAAAAACATGAAGGCTTTCATGTTTAATAGCATCCTGATAAATCATATCTCCATGACACCTTCAGAAGTGATATATTTTAAACTCCCAAGTTGACCATTTTGTAAACTTTATTCTGTTTAACACTGTCAATTTTCACAAACTGCCTTTGAAATTGACTGAGAAAACCAATCCAGATAGATTTGCATAAGCCTAAAAATATTCATGGGGGAGCTTTGTCATGATTAAAATATAGGGGAGCATTCAATTCTCCATAAAAAATCAGCTAGGTACATATTGCAAGCCCTCAATGTAGGCTATTTCATTACTCTACATTTGACACTCAGAGAAACATCATCAATTGCAAATGGAATGGCTTTGGAAAACGGTGCAAATGAATTCACAGGGTTCTGCAAATGGGCATAGAGGTTCACTTTCATGTCTATAACATCCTGGAACACTCCATAATATCATGTCTATCCAACTAGTCAGTGATACAAACCTCTAAAGTAGGTCATTTAGTGAGAATTGGAAAATATGCAATATGCAGATTTGGGTAAACGCCTCCAAATGGCTATCTCCAAAACATGTCAAAACTCAAATCTGAGAGCTAGAACCTATTTCATTTGTCAAATGATAGGTGGTAAATACATATCCAAAGCAGATTCTCATAAAAATAAAAGGCCTCTTTCTTGCATGTATTCAAAGTCGGCCTTCTTCACAAGCTTTTAGGGAAATTTTTACTTAGTAACTCCAAATTTCTCTAAAATTTGAGAGTACTAACATGAGACACATCTCTAAGGGATCTTTCAACTAATAATTTAATTAGGGCATGGTAAGAAATAGAATTTGTGTTTCCTTTCTAGGTTTCTTCAGCACTAATGCTCAAAATATTGTACAAAAAATTTGGAATGTTTACTAGAAAATTATGCCTGATATAGCTAAGAAATTTAAAATGGTGTGCATGCAAATGGGAAAACCTTCCTTCACAAGTGAGGTACCTTATAATGTGCATCTCCAGCTCATTAAATGGGGGAGGAAGTGACATGTGCTTGCAACCCTGTTTGTTCACCTCCAACGGAGGGTCTGAAAGAAGAGTGAACTGAGCTCAAGCTGACCTAACATCATGTTCATTAGGATAATGCTCCCCAATTGTGAACAACCTATTCATTTATTTAATGCATTCCTATGTGTTCCAAAACTATCAAACCCCATACATTTTCCTTTCCTTCCTCAAATGTGTTCATAAATTATGTGGCTACTTCCTCGGAAAATTTTGTCAACTTTAGGAAATACCCAAGCCATTCACAAGCATGGAATCTCCAGACTGCTTCTACATCCATGAGCAGCATGGTATGGACCACTATCTTATGACACATCAACTTCCCTCCCATTGGTCCAAATTCTTTCTCCAAATTTTTGCTGTAGTTTGCCAATTCACAATTTTCTCTACTCTACAATTTCCCAATTTCTTAATCTCTTTTGGAACACCCTAAAATTAAGCTCCTAACTGCACTTCACACTACATATTTACATGCAATCTCTAGGTTATATTTTTGAAAAAAGAGAAATAATAAGGCTTTTGGAAAGGAATTATAGCTTTAAGTGCAAGTATTTCCCACATAACTTGATTATGTCTTCTTAGGGTCACATCAAATCAAAAATTAGGGATATTTGGGAATTGAGGTACAACACTTATGCAAAAAATAAAAGGACATAATAAAATAGAGCACAAGTATAGATTTGAACTGACATACAATCTTGCTAAGAATGACAGGTACAACTAGTAGTGACATGGAAAAAATTAATATACTTCCCTTCCCCCTAAAAAATTAAGACAGGTGTCCACACTTGTCACACTTAGCACGGGGTAAGAAAATGTTGCAATGCCAAATTATAGATATGCACAGTATTAGATATAATTATCAAAATGTGTATGCTAAAAGTGGAAAATACTAAAAATTTGTACCTATCATTATGTTTCCACATGCGCAAAAAAGGTGGCAAGAATTGAATGAGTGTTGCAGATGTATGCATCAGCTAATGTGGCATTTATTGAAAGCATAGAAATATGGAAAATGGTGATGACATGAAGGATGTGTGGGTGGAAGGTAGAGAAGTGGAGTGGGTTGGAAAGAAGAATTTAGAAAATAAATGGATAATGGAACTTCATTAGAAAATGAAGTGTTTATTATGAGCATACATGAAGGAATGTTAGGTGGAAGCTACAAGAAGAAGGTTTGCACCCTCTACTGCAGGAAGTATTACCTATTGTGCTTGTGGAGTTGTGTCTTTGAACTGTTGCAGGAAATAATCCTTGGTCTTGGGTTGATGGTATAGATGAAGTTGATCCCTATTGACCAATATTTTGAAATGAACTGGATCAATTATTGTTAGCTGGACTGCTCCATTGTCGAAGACATGATCTATCTCATATGGGCCTAACCACCTTGTTTGTAATTTTCCTAGTATTTCTTGAAATCAGGAATCAAATAGTAGTGCCTAATCACCTACTGTAAATTTTTTATTCTTGATGTGAGAGTCATGTAATTTATTCCTCTATTTTTGGAATATCTTTGTGCACTCCAATGCATATATTCTCATCTCATCTGAAGAGTTGAGATGTAGCAGATGGTCTCATTGTGCTACAGGAAGATCAATGTTTAGCTTCAAAGAAGTACTCAATGTTTTATGATCAAACTCAATGGAAAACATGGATTCTTTCCCATACATAATTCAAATGGAGTGAATCATGTTATTGTCTTCCATGTGGTTTCGTATGCTCAGACTTCTTCTGAGAGATGGCTTCTCCAGTCACAGCGGTGGAGGTGAACTATTTTTTTGATTATTGCTTCAATTTCTTTGTTGGTGACTTCCACCTGACCATTGGCTTGTGGATGGTAGGGACTGGACCTCCTGTGTCTAATGTTGTATTATTTCATGAGTGTTGTGATTAGCTTTGATATGAAATATTCTCCTTGATTGGTTACGAGCTCTCTTGACACACCATAGTAGGTGAATATTTCTTCATACAAGAACTCGACTACTTTATGATCACGGGCATGCTTTATTTCCTAAACTTCAACCCATTTGGTTAGATAGTATGTGCATACCATAATGTAGGAATTTCTATTAGATGGGAGGTCTATAGGACCAATAGAATTCATGCCCCACTTATCAAATAATGTGACAACCACTTGTGGATGTAAAGTAATTTCATCTGATTTTGTAGGACAACCCATCATTTGGCATTTATCACATTTCTTGGCATAATTGGCTACATCTTTGTGAAGTGTGGGCCATGTTAGGATTGGATAATATTGAGAGGGGGGGTGAATCAGTATTATAGAACTTAATTAAATTTTTCAACCATTTAAATATTAACCATAAACTTGCAGTAAAGAAAATAACATAAGCAAATGACACAGTACTCATAACACCATATTTTGTTTTTGAGGAAACCCTGGCCAAGGGAAAACCCCAGTGGGGATGGTATCCACAAGCATGTACTAAAGTATAATGTCCCTGTTAGGAGACATAGCCCTATTAGGAGCTAAATATTACATAGCACATTTCTTTGTTAAAGGAATTACAACCCTATTAAAGGTTTACAACACCATGTTAGGGGCCAATTGAGCTTACAACTCTTACAAGATAATTTAGGTTACAAAGTGTTCTTAGTCATGAATAAAACAAGCAACAATGGTGCTTAGATAGTTCCTTTATAGCTCTTCAATGATCTCTATCATTCTCTTCTCTTTTATTCTCTCAATCATTTATCCAACTCACCACAACCATCAACCAAAAACATCTATCTTTATCAAAAAGATCTTACATATATGTCTCACAACTTTACAAAGTCATCTCCCAATATGAATATTACAAATCTTACAAAGTCAGCCTTCAAAACAAAATACATTTAATATAGTAAATATAAAATGCATATTCGGCACTCTTGCATATTCAATGTGGAGTTTATCAACAACCAAAATACAACTTCAATTATCTAGAGTCCAAGTCACACTCCCTCAATCTTCGCTACTGTCCAACTACTCGGTATCGTTATTCTACTGCAGCCTGTCTATCTTCAATTCTTTCTAACTCACCGTATACTTAACCAAAACCAAATAAATCTTAGGTGGAGTTCATACATACCCCATAGTGTCTTCCTCTAATCTCTTTTTTCCTAAATCATGGATCTCAATCTTTGACATCCAAAACACTTATGTATCTCTACTTCTATTCTTAGTCGATTTCTAAATCATCAAAACTTATCTTTACACGAATTGATCTGAAACCTTGATCTATTTCCATAAATGACAACCAAAATTGAATCACATTACACAAAATTTATCACTTGCCAAAAATCTCTCCCTTTGGCATTGATGGCAACACTTAACAAAAAAACTGAATAAGTGTTCCAACAAAACAAAATTGTCTCCTCTATATTCTCTCCTTCCTCTTCTTGTCTCTTCTCCCATTTTCTTCTCTTCTCCTATATTTTTTTTTTCTTCTCTCTTCTCCCCCTTTGAAAACAATGACAAAGGTGCATACAAAATAATAAGATTTAGTGCTTGCTCAATAGTTTCAAAATATTTTGAAAAGAATCTTCCAAGATCTTCACTTTTGCATTCCATATTTTGAATAATATTTGGCTAATGTGAATTAATCCATTCAATGCAAATGATGTGGTCTCATCTTCTTTCAAGTCTGTGAGCATAGATTTATTCAATGAATTTGTTACTTTCTCCAAGTATGAGAGATGAACCTCAAGTATGGATAGCTTAGGAGTGATAAAGCTCTTCAGCAAATTAAATCTTGTTAATACTCTCCCTTTCTCATTATCCAATACATTGAGTTTAGCCAAAATTCTTGTGACTTCCTTGTCTAACTCTTTTGTGGATTGTGATGATGTTTCACAATCGTCGATCATATTGTTCAGAGCTTCCCTCTCTTTGGCAATAGTTTATTCTACATTCTGAACATGCCTTATTGGATTCATGTAATAACTAAAAAAATTTCTCACATGTCCAATGCAGCTCTTTGCATTTGTCAAGCAAGTTTTCACAATGCCTAAGTCCCATGTGATAGACTTGCAAACTCCTCTTAACTTCTTCTATGAACATGTCTTCTCTACTTTCTCCTCTGTAATCTTCAATAAATTCTCATGGTGCCCATCAAATTAATCAAGTGTTATTCTCAGATTTTCAATGTCATCTTTGTGCTGGAAAACAATAGGTACTGGAAGAAATTTGTTTATAGTATCAATTTATCTTATAATTACTTTAGCCTTTTTGTCTCCTTTCTATTCTAATCTTTCCTTGGCTTTGTTCAAAGCAGTAAATGCCAATTTTACCAATTCAACTTCATCCATGCTATCTGTGTGTGTATATTTGTGCACCTATTACCTGCGACACAATACTTCAATAAGTCATTCTGTTAGTGAGAATCAAGGGTTAATGAGCATATAAAACCCTAACATCAACCTATTGCTTTCTAACTAGGATGAGTGTATAAAATAACATAAAAGCCCTCAGATTATGCAAATACCAGTGACATAAACAACCTAGCATGAAAGATTTAAGTTTAAAACAATTGTTTAACTTATTTAAACATGCATATTAATCTAAAATTAGCATTATAATCATGTAGGAAAGTGACTATGGAGTTTGCATGAAGCTATGAAGGAATGGGTAGCATAACAATGCTTTGAGATTCCTTCAAAATCTTGGCATAACAGCACTACTATTCAAAATTAAGGCTTATTATGAGCTCCAAATCCCTTCAATTTATAGAGGAATGGGAGAGAGAGAGAGGGGAGACAATATTCATTAATGGAGCCCCTAAGGTCATTAATGAGGTGTAAGAGCCATTAGTGCCTTGGGAATTGGTGAGAGATGGGTAATAGGGAATATCCATTAATGAGTCATTAATAAAATTCATTTAAGAGGCATGGGAGGGTGTAAGGCTCAACTTGGCAAGTTGGTCCTTAGAGAAGTCATGCTTGAGAAAGTTGACTTTCTCAAGTGGGTT
>MU226743.1:1930297-1976441 GCA_018584345.1 Thuja plicata | reverse complement strand
GTGATTAGAATAAGCAAGTCCAACAACCCAATTTAGCTAACAAGATCAATCAAAAGCACTCCAAAGTTGCTTATCAATACTACTCACAAATGAAAAAGGGTTGAACAATGGAATATTTAACTTTCCACGTAAACATAAAGTGAGTCCACAAAGTGGTGCATTTAACTCCCTATGTAAACAAGGAATGAATACATGCCCTCAATCACTCAAATGAGATATTTGATATTGGAACCAAGAATTACTTAAGGTTCAAACACAAGAATTCACTTACACAAAATTGTTTGAAATAAAATCTATGTCCATTCATTTCCCATTAAGAGCATCAATTGAAATGTGTTCTATGAAAGCATGTAAACACTCAAGCCAAACACATGAGAGGTTTATTTTTAATCCCAAAATCCAAATGTTGTAGAGATGTNNNAAAATACCTCAAGTCCAACGCAACACGCTTAGTAGATTTTACCTTTTTTTTGTTTGTTTTAAGCATTTTCCATGAAAGCAAGCCATGAACCTTCAAATGAACAAGACAAGCAAACAAGCAAACAAGATATGCAATGTATATTCAACTTATGCAAAACCTAGGGTTAGATCTAAAAATCAATTTTTAAGAGAAATAATAATCAGAAAATAATCCAAATGACAACTCACATCATGCATTGAACCATGTTAAAAATAAGTGCAAGCTAATCATTAAATGCCCTTTTTAATTTTGAATTTTGACCTAGTCAACAAGATCTGATTTGTTTTCTATGAATTCGGATCCCAAACCCTAAATACAGAAAAGAGACCCCTATTAAAAAATAGAGAGCTTTCCAAAAATATTATAATTTTAAAAAAATATTTTCATTTTTGCCTTAGAGAGCCACTTTCCCAAAATAGATCAATTTTTATAAATTGACCAAATGAGCTATGACGGTTGATGTGGTGATTGGTGTTGCACATCGATAATTCTAGGATGACACGATTGATCACAGATATCTCCCATGGGATTATATGGTTGAGCATTATGATCATTTATCTATGTAGTTAGCAGGTCTGATAGGTGGCATCCTGATGCCAGACAGAGGTCAGCATGGATTCATGGTTGGCTAGGTAGACATGTTGGAGTAGATGGTCACCCATAGATGGATATTTACATGGGGCAGTTGTATTTTATCCCATATGTATCAAGAGCTTCATGAGATAGGATACCATTATACTCGTAGTATGACTGTGGGTATCCTTATTCTTTAGATTTGGGCCTGGGAGCACATCCATGTTACATGGCTAATTGTAGATAGATAGAAAGTACTGAAGCAGCCTTATGTATACATGTATGCAGACCTCATTTAGTAGCCCCATCTGGGCAAGGTTGAGTGCTGGCGTTGACTCTTTGATGACATGACTGAGGTCATTTGGTGACCATATTTAGATTTCAAGGAGTGGACCTTGGATGCATGACAAGTACCATATTTATTTCAAAGCCAATATCTCATAGGGATGACCAGATATGTGATAGAGTGGTTTATTCACACCCAAGTGCTGAGGCAGTATGGCCGACAGCAGGGTAGGATACAGGATATCACTGTTTATGCACGGATCTGAGATGAGGCATCATTGCGGGGTGCTCAGCTAAGGTATGAGACAACACACTAGGAGATCTGTGATATGGTTGGAGTATACTAGGATCTCTACCTTGCTGTGGCTGATGCGAGTGTTTTAGATGGATATGTCACGGAGATGCTCTAGTACCCATTTCTACATTTCACTATACCAGAGGAGGTCATCCCATGCATAGAGGAGCCGTTAGA
The DNA here is from genome assembly GCA_018584345.1 of Thuja plicata. Taxonomy (NCBI): domain Eukaryota; kingdom Viridiplantae; phylum Streptophyta; class Pinopsida; order Cupressales; family Cupressaceae; genus Thuja; species Thuja plicata. The sequence goes on along the minus strand of MU226743.1, from coordinate 1,974,651 downwards.
TTATGATCTAGAGGATCGTCCTGCTAGAGGGAGGGGAGGAGCACAGAGAGATAGGGCTGCCAACATACATGGAGGTTGGGATGGTGGTAGGGATGGTGGTAGAGATGGCAGGCATCCTCGTCCTGATGATGGTGATGATGGAGATGATAGGGGTGGTGGTGGTGTGGTTGTTGACACAAGTGGTGTGAGTGGGAGTGGGCAGGGGAGGCGCCAGAGATTTAGATTTATAGCTCATTAGAGGAATCCTAGTCTGCTCCTTACTAGGGATCAGTAGAGATAGAGGCAGCAGGGGTCACAAGATAGACCACAGGATAGGGGATAGGATAGGCCTCAGGGCTAGGATACAGGTAGAGATGGAGTTCCTCTTTCTAGGTGTGAACATGAGAGAGAGCAGCTGAGAGCATAGATTACAGCTCTAAAGGTGAGAGCCACAACAATAGAGTCTAGGCTTGCTATATCAGATGCCTTGCTTATAGATCGGGATAGGCAGATGGAGAGACTCCGAGTAGAGAGAGATATACAGACTTGCATAGCCACACATCAGGGATAGAGGGCCACATACTATTATTCTCTTTATCATGCACCTATGCCAGAGGGGTAGAGAGCAGTGTCATTTCTCAGTTGGTTCAGCAGTCTGAGGGAGCGATGCCTCCTCCACATCCATTTGTACCTCCTCCACCTCCAGATCAGGGAGAGGGGGGGAGCCAGAGCTGATTTATATTGTCATATTTTGTATATCTGAGTTCACATTGTATATCTGGATCCTTCTAAGATCCTCTTTTGTATATGACACTGATATATGTATATTTGATTCATTCTGTCTCCCTGATACTCTTTATGCTAGATGTTGTTTGATTTGTACCATGTTTGGACATACATATATGCAACTTCTGATTTATGATTTGTCTCTTTGCTTTGATAGAGTTATTTTCACATATGATGATATCTTGGCCATATGATGAGTTAGATTTATATGATGACATCATTTTATGATTTGATCACTGATATAAATATGTTCTAAATGATACTTATGTGAAGATGCAAATGTATGTTTTTTTATTTTCCTTTATGAAAAATAGAAGTATGGATGCACTTAGGATGTAAAAGTAAAAATGTAGTACGTGAATGCTTTGTTTTGGTATTTTCATTTTGCTTCTTTTTATGAATGCAAAATGTATGCTATGGATGTGTAATGATAGATATATCAGTAGCACGGATGTTGTAATTAACTTGATTTAGAAGAAGAAATTGAGTTAATTTGGAGCTAAAAATGCCTTTAATGTTTCTCCTTTCTTTTTTATGTTCCATGCAATTGTAAAAAATGTAATAATGTGAAGACTCTTAGGACTGTGTCACTGGTATGCAAATGTATAGCTTTTTATCATCATTGGGCACTCTTTGAGAATGAATATCACCTGGTAGTACAACCATCACTAATACCCATTGATATTATGAAAGTATGAATACTATGTTTTATTGAAATGTCAGAAATAGACTTAGGCATCAAGACATAGAAGCTAGGATAACAAAATAGTCACCTTCCTTTTGTTGGAGATTTACTTTTGGCAGCTAGTTGATTATATGTGTGTCATTGATGACAACATATAATATACAGTAGTGTTATATATGTACTTATCAGAATGATGGTATCAAGACTTGTGCGGTTATATTCATGTTGTAGACATGTTTTTTATTTTTTTTCATACATGCAGACTCAGATATGAAGTTTCAGTTGTGTTGTGTAATTCTATTAGTGGTAGTTACAGTTTCTGGAGTTTGTCTCTACAGAGCCAATGTATTGCATTGGTTCTTGAGTTGCACCTATCTTTGGGATATGTGTGTGTATATTCAAATTTAGTTATGAGTTGAAGATAGTTATCTAAATGTGCCAAACATTTTTCAACAAGATTGCAAAGTTAGAGTTAATTTGGTGAGGCCAACTTAGTGAAGCATCGCATCTATTCAGTTTATATTGTGCGGTTGTAATTATGCTTGTGTGATTAGTAAAACTAAAAAGGATGTTATGAAGAGTTTTCTAATAGGTCCCTTGATCTTATACTTTGAGGAAGATACTTATAGCAAGTCATTTGTGGAATTCTAAGTGTGAATGATAAGAAAAGAGACAGAAAATATATAGAGAAGAATATCAGTTGTGTTTCATTCATCAAGGATCTATGTGAAGAAGTGAAAGATTACAATACACTAGAACTGGTCAAGATAGCAGGTCTACTCTATAGTTCATCATCAGATATAGTGCATATCTATTCTACAGAAGGTTGTAGCCTTCACCATTAAAGCAGTGAGCTTTTGGACAGTGAGTCCTCACCCTTAACTGGGTTATTTGTAAAAGACTCCTAACAGGGTCAGACCCTTAACCAGGTCACTATACTTATTTCATTGTAAAGAAAAACTCCTAATAGGGTTGAAAGATCTTCTAATAGGGATTATTATAAACAAGTATAGTTCACTGTGGGTATTAATTCCCACTGGGGTTTTTACCATTTGGTTTCCCCGTAACCAAATTGTGTTATCTAAATGTGCATTTAATTTATTGTATTCTGAAGTTAATAAAAGAAAAGAATTAAATTAGCTGATAATTGATTCACCCCCCCTCTCATTTATCCTTTGGGACTATTCAAACACCTTTTAATATACCAGATTCTGATTAAGGCAAGATATTGGACCCATAATGACCTTGAAAATTCATATCCTTGGGTATATTATGATTCGTATACCTTAGTGAGAATCTGGATCAGAAAATAGATAAGTAAATTATTTCATCCTCACCATAGTTTACACATAAGAAAGATCGAGATATATGTGGCTATCCACCCAAAGTGGCAGCTCTTACCATAAACATCTAAGTTAGGTGAAATTTATAGGATCATTTGGAACAACCACCATACGCAAAAAATCAAGAAAACATTATACCCCCTATCCTCGTGACTCTTTGTCTTTGCGCAAACATCATTGAGTAACTAAGAAGACATAAGAAATCATCAATTGTGAATCAATCAAATAAAATTTATAATTACTTAGATGCCCCTAGTTGAAAACATCATTAGCACATAATAGAATAATAATCAAACCAATATCAAACTGTGTGTTTAAGTAGTACTTGTTCATTCATATGTCAAACACAGTAAAGATTCATCAATAAAAAAAAGTGGGAATACAATAAATATGGTGTTTCCATGCCTGTGCATTGATAGGATAATCCACTCATGTTTTTGATCCAATATAGCCTTTGTAGGAACTCCGTTAATGTAGATGTCATGTCTGGATATGTGATATTTGAAAAGAAACCCTTGTTTTGGAAAGTGAAATTGTTTTGCATGTATCGAGAAACATTGTGTTTGTGAGGCAAACCATCCTAGAGAAACCTATCAACCACAACCTATCATGCCAACAAACATGCCCCCAGTGCAAAATGACTTATTCCTAAGACATAAATACAAACAAATCCCAAGCGAGGATAAGATAGCCATTTAGGAAATGAAGTCACCGTTTGAGTACAGGTATAATTATGAAGGCGTAGTATCAGTAGTGCATTGATAGATGGAGTGTTGAACACAAGTGATGCCTGATTGCTAGGTTTTCACCACTTGGCAAGATCTTTTCTTTTTTTTTGCTACCAAGATACCTGTTTTACAAGATGCTCACCAAGGCACTTTTCTCTTTTTCAATTTTTTTGCTATTTTTGCTTTTTTGAATGTTTTTGTAGTATCAAGGTGCTTTTTTGCCAGGTTTTCACCAAGGATACCCTTTTTTTAGGACTTTTCCCACTATTTTTGGATTTCTTCAATATCAATTTTCTAAATTTTTTTGGTGTTTTGCAAGAACTATTTGTTGTACAGGCTTTACTAGCCAAACATTAACCGTAGAACCACTTCAAATGTAGAGTGTTGATAGGATCTAGAAGAATGTCTCCTTTAAGTGTAGCCAATTGATAAGCTCTAGTCCCAAAAGTAGCAGTGATAACACAAGGCCCCAACCAATTAGGTTCAAATTTTCCTTTTTGTTCTATGTTAGGCTGGTTCTTAGGATTCTCTTTGAGGATGAGATCTCCCACTTCAAATTTTTGTGGTTTGACCTTCTTGTTGTACCCCTTGGACATACGTGCTTGGTACACCTTTAGGTGATCAAATGCCTGTTGTCTGTGCTCATCTAGTAGGTCTAGAGAATTCACCCTATCTATGTGGTACTGCTCATTAGTAACCAAACCTTGTAAGGATATCCACAAAGATGGGATTTCAACCTCAATAGGTAGTACTGCCTTAGCACCATAGACTAGAGAAAATGGCATGGCTCTAGTTGGTGTTCTGATGCTTTTCTAGTAGGCCCATAGTGTCGAATTCAATTGTAGATGCCAGTCTCTGCCAGACTTACTTACAGTTCTGTGTAGGATTTTTAGAATATTTTTGTTAGATGCCTTAGCTTGTCCATTACCTTAAGGGTAATAGATTAAGGAGCAATGTTGAGTGATATGGAACTATTCACAAAGGTCATCAATGTATTGATTTTTAAATTGGCCCCCATTGTCTGTTACAATTGAAGAGGGTATCCCATATCTACAAATAATGTAGTTCAGAATGAACATAGCCACCTATTTGCCAGTGGCTTTGATTAGCGGCATGGCCTCGACCCACTTTGTGAAATACTCAGTGGTCGTAATGATGAACTTGTGTCCATTTGAAGAGTTGGGATATGTTTGTCCAACCAAGTCAAAGGCCCATTGCTAAAATGGCCAATGTGTTATGAAAGGTATAAGTTCTCTGTCAAGAGCATGGATAATATTTCCATGTGTCTGGCATTTATGACAGGTTTTTGAAAACTGACTATCATCTTTCTCTATGGTAGGCCAATAATAGCCTACTCTGAGTAGCTTCTTTGCTAATGAAAAGTCATTCGAGTGTGATCCACATACACCTTCGTGGACTTCTTTTAATGCTAGATCAGACTCTTCGAGTTCTAAACACCTAATAAGTGTACCATCGAGACCTCATCGATATAGGTTGTTAGTTATGAGGACATAACACAATGTTGTCCTAATTAGGGATCTTTTCTCATTTCTGGATAGATTGTTAGGGATGGTTTGGTCAGAAAGGTAAGCAATGATATTGGCGTAATGAGATTGGTGTGGGGTGTTCAAAGCACATATTACCTGGTATTCAGGGGTATCCAAGGCAGGATAGGATAGTTCTTCCACCAAGAATTCATAGCAGAATTGATGTTCTTCTAGTTGTAACATGGATGCCAAGGTAGCCATAGAATTTGTAGCTTTATTCTCTTATCTTGGTATATGCTGGAAGGTGACGAAGACAAGGTACTTCTTCAGGTCATCAACTAGTTGCTTGTAGGGAATCAAATTCTCATCTTTCATTTGGTACTCCCCATTGACCTGATTGATAATTAGTTGGGAGTCACCATACACGTGTAACTCTACAATATTCCACTCCATAGCTAGCTTAAGACCATTTACCAATGCTTCATATTCTGAAATATTGTTGGTGCATGGAAATATCAATTTATAAGATTTGGGAATCTAGTAACCTTGAGGAGTTATGAATAGGACCCCTACTCTAGAGCCTTGTTGAGTGAATGAACTGTCAAATTACATCTTCCATGGATATTCAGTTAGGTGCATGATTGTTTCATTGGGGAATTCAATCATCAAAGGTTCATCATCCTGAAGTGGTGAATCAGAAAATTGATCTGCAAGGACCTATCCTTTGATAGCTCTCCTTTCTATGTATTCAATGTCAAACTCACTTAGAATCAGGACCCATTTTGCAAAAACACCCTATTAATGTTATTCTTCTTAAAAGATACTTTAGAGGATCAATCTTAGAAATGAGCTTCACTATATGAGAGAGCATGTAGTGCCTCAATTTTTGTGATGCAAAGATGACTGCTAAGCATGCTTTTTCAATAATGCTATAATTGAGCTCATAGGTGACCAGTGTTCTACTAATGTAGTAGATAGCTATTTCTTTCTTTGTTTCATCTTCTTGAGCTAGCAATACTCCTAGGGATGTAGCTGTAGCTAAAATGTATAGGAGTAATGGCTTCCCATGAATAGGCGCCATAAGAATAGGGGAAGTAGCCATGTATCCTTTCAATTCTCTAAAGTTTTTTTCACAGTGTTTATCCCATTTGAAGGTAACCCCTTTATGCATTAATTTAGTAAAGGGTTGGACCCTATCTGAAAGTTGGGACATGAATCTCCTGATGGACTGAAGTCTCCCTTGTAGCATCCTCATTTAACTGATGTTGCATGGAGGAGCCATCTCTAGTATAGCCTTAACTTTAGCGGGGTCTACCTCAATTCCTTTCGCTGAAACAATGAATCCTAGGAGCTTCCCTAATTGGACCCCAAAGGCACATTTCTTTGGGTTGAGCCTGAGTTGGAACTATTCCATTCAATCTAATATCTTTCTTAGGTCAGCAATGTGAGTACCTCTTTGTTTGGATTTAGCTAATGTTTCATCCACGTAGTATTCCATGTTCTTGTGCATCATGTCATGAAATATAGTTGTCATTGCTCTTCGATATGTTTCATTAGCATTCTTTAACCCGAATGACATGACGTTCCAGGAAAAAGTGTCCCATCCGCATGTAAATGTAGTTTTCTCTTGATCTTCAGTGGCGATTTTGATTTGGTTATAGCCTGAGAATCCATCCATTAAAGAATACATCTAGTAGCCTACTGTGAGGTCTATGATCATGTCAATGTTAGGTAGAGGGAAGTCATCTTTCGGACAGGCTTTGTTTAAGTCTCTGAAGTCCGTATAGATCTTGATAGATTTATCAGTTTTAAATATGGGGACCACATTGGAGATCCACCCTACATAGGCAATGATGAAAATAAATCTAGCTTTCAACAACTTCTCTAGTTCTGCTTTTACCAATAATGCAACATGAGGATGCATTTTTCTAATTTTTTTGTTTTACAGGCTTGATCCTGGGAGCTAGAGATAAGTGATGCATGATTAGATTTGGATCTAGTCTAGGCATATTGGTATAAGACCATGCAAATTTAATCTTCTTCTCATTCAGGAACTCTATGAATTGTGTCTTCTCCTCTTCTAATGAAGATTGTGCAAGGTGGACTATTTGAGGATTTTCAAAAGTGCCCAAATTTATTGGCTATGTTGTTTCAATCAGTACTGAAGACCTTTCCTGAAAGTGTTCAGGGAGGATATCAAGAGTCTCATCCTTTGGTGCCTCTAAGAGGTTTTCACCATTGGATACATCTTTTTTCTTTACTATTTTGGGATCTGATACTGCCACAGAGTGGTTTTCACCATCAGTCCTCTTTTTCTTTTTATTTTTCAATTTTTGACTGAGAAACCTGATATCCTCCTATGACATGTTCTCGCTCCTTACATTGGTGGAAGAAGGGTATGGTTCACAAGCATTAAGATAACAAGCTAGGGTGTGGTCATTAGAAAAGTTGAGGATAGGAGTAGGATATGTTTCAGTCCAATCAATTAGGTCTGGAAGTACCAATGATAGGGAGTCAGACTCTGGGAAGGACAACATCGTGTTAGCACCAAGACCATTAACCAACATGACATGGTATGTTAAGTTAATTTCATTGATATTTAGATCAATAAGAGTGAGATCATCATCAAAAGGGTTGTTGTTAGTTATATGCAAACCAAACTCTAGTGACTCGTTAGTAGAAGTCTCATCTTCATCTCTCCGTAAAAGGAGGCTTCTTGCTTGTAGCCTATGAAATTCTTCTAGACTTATGTAATCACCAGTTTCTTCATCAATGGTTGGGGGAAGGAACTCTTCTTCTGCTTCAGGATTATCAGTGTCATTGGGAGTAGTGTTAGACTATTTACGAGGAGCTGAGGGTGCTGCAAACATGTGAATTGTATCTATTCCAATATCTCCAGTGGCAAAAGATAGCTCTTCCCATTCATAATCATGAGAGTCCGTGACCTCATCATTGGATTTGTTTAAGTATTCAGAAATGGTTATCTGATGTACCCAATTAGCTACCTATGGATCAAAGTGGGATAAATCAAGGACATGTGAAACTATGACCAATTACCCCCAGTTAGGATGTAAATCCTATTGTCGGGGTGTCTCTTGAATTATTGTTGCTATTAATGATATCTATGGACCAACTGTTATGGTGTCTCCTACCTCTTGAATGGGAGGTTGTACTAACAAAGGGGTGTGAAGATCTTGTGGTACCTAAAAGATGGGTACATAGCATTCTCCTTGGTAGTTGGGATCCTCAGTGCCAACATGTAATAATCTTTTGTAGGACCACTACTCTAGTTCATCTATTTCATCACTCCCTTTATTTGAGTGTGGACTCCCTTTTGAAATGGGTTTATTAGTTTTAGAATTAAAACCCAGTCCTATTTTGTCTCTAGTATTCCAGAACTCCATGGGTATAGGTTCAATAAGCCCTCATCCTGTGTTGTTTAGAGGTCCTTTTCCTTTGTATCCCATTTTTTTGAGGAAATCATATCCCTTTCCATATTGTTTTGGGGATATTTTTACATGTTTGACCTCAGCTTCCACCGGTTCTCCTTTGTAAACCCAGTCCAAGACTACCTATTCTTTTGTGTTATCTGAAGAAGATGTGGATGCCTTTACCATGCTAGTTGCTTTGTGTACTTCTGGCTCTTTGGATGTTGTAGGTGTGAATGTCAAGAAAGGTTTTCCATAGGATCTTGGTGACATCGGAAGTTCTGTCAGTGAGGGAGTTAGGTCCAACTTGTACTCTCCCATGCCTATTTCTTCAAGTTTTAAGGTTTTTCCAAAACTCTTCATAACCATGTCCTTGGTAGTTTCAGGAGAAATTGCATCCATAGCCTCCTTTTTATGCGGGATCATGCTACTAGCTTTGATATTATTACAAGTGTAGTTAGCATCTATAGGAATTGTCACTTCCACCCTATTATGTGGGAAATTTATGCACTGGTGGTAAGTAGATGGCACAACTTGCATTTTGTGAATCCATGGTCTCTGTAACAGGATATTGTAGGCCAAGGGTAGATCCAGAACTTGACATGTGACATTCCTCTTAATTGGTCTAACTCTAATAGGTAGAACAATAAGACCTTTGGAGGATCTTTCTTCCTCATCATAAGCTTTGATAGTTATTTTGCTTCTAGAGTCAATTGTTTATTCTGAGAGACCGAGTCTCTTGATTAGATCAAGTGTACAAACATTCAATCCTACGCCTCCATCTATAACATGCATTTAAAACAAGATTTATATTGAATAAGGACTTCAATATGGAGGGGTTGATTATGTGGATGAGTCAATGACTTATCATCCTCTTCAGAAAAGGAGAGGTAATGTGGCGCTAAGATGTGATTGACCATCGCTTAGAATTTGTCTATATTGATATCCTTTGGGATGTTAGCAGCATGTAGAGCCTATTCTAGGATTTCTCTATGTACTATGGATATTTTGAGGAACTCAAAAATGGAAATTTTGGTAGAGGTTCATTGCAATTGGTCTACCAAGTCATATTTTTCTCCAAGAATAGTAACCACATGTTTTTCTACTAGTTTAGGAATAGTTATAATAGGAACCTTGGATGTCGGTGTAAGTTTTGGAGGTCCTTTGATCATGACCTGTGCTTGGCTCCATGTTACGGCATTTGAGTGGAATGAGACCCCTTTCATTATGACCACATTGATTGACTCAGCCTTAAAGTTGAGCATATTAATCACATTGTCATTGTTGGAATAGGTGTAGTTGACTTCATTACCTTTCCCTTTAGATGTTTCTCCTTTATCGTAATCAGGAAAGGGTTTGTTGAATGTTGTATGATCCTCATTGGTAGTATGTCCATCTACTTTGATCTTACCTCCTTCAATGAGGTCTTGAATGACATGTTTGAGCTTAAGGCAATTATTAGTCTAATGTCCTTTTTTTTGTGGAAGACACAATAGGAATTATCATCCCACCACCTAGGTTTGACCATTGGTTCCCATGGTTTAGAATTCGGGATTGTGAGAACTTTATAATCCAATAGTGTTTTTAAAACAGTCTCGAGAGGCTCTCCTAAAGGAGTGAAATTTCTTTGGGGTTTTGAAGTCCACGTCTGACCCTTGCTATTATCGTTGTTTTCCTTGGGTATGGGGGTCGTACTCTTGGTGTCCTTTCTTGCTTGCATGATATTAGTTAGATTGAACACTTTAGGTTTAGGATTAATGTTAGAGGTGTCAACTACTCCGTCACTAACAAAATTCTTGTTTTTATTCCACCATTTAGGCTTGGAGTTGGAGTTGTTGGTTTTTTTTTCATTTTGAAGGAAGATCTCCCCCCTTTTAACCATGAATTCCTTGATACAGAGGGCATTCTTAATCATTCTTTTGATGCTTGGTGAGTCTTGCATTTGTAATGCATAGTTCAATTCAGGCACTAGATTATTAATGAAGATCTCCATCTTCTCTGATTTGGGAATGTTCCTTGAATATCATGCAAAAATCTTCATCCACCTTTGTAGGAAGTGTGTAAATGATTCACCAGTTCTTTGTTTGGTATTACACAGGTCCATCATAGTCACATCAGGTTGGATTTTGTACGAGTAATGTTGGATGAATCATTGGATCAACTCCTTGAATGTCTTGACCTTAGGGCTCAATTTTGAGAACCACTCCATGGCATTACCTCCTAGACTTCTTGGAAATAGTCACATGAGATATGTAGGTTCATGCATGTATTCTATGCTTAGAGAACAGAATTCCCTCACATGATCATGTGGGTCAGTTTCTCCTATGTATTTGTCATACTTGGGTGTTGCCACGTTGGGAGGAAATGGGACCATAGTGATACTCTTGTCAAAAGGAAATGGACAAATGGTGTCCAAAGAGTATTGTGTTTTGGGTTTTGCTTTCTCTTATTTGAGGTTTGTGAGCTTTGTTTTCATCAAAGTGAGTTTCTTGGTGAGAATGGATATAGGAGTTGGTACCTCCTTTTCTTTGAGCTTTTCCACATCATAATCTTTAGGTAGTTTGACACCAGTGGATGCTAGGTGGAGGAAGTATTTCTCTTTATCCTCGTCAATCATCTTTTCCATTACTTTATGGAATCTCTTGCTCTGTTTGAGTTTTTCATATTCTTCTTCAGTGATTTAGTTCTCACTGCCAAACTCAAATAAGGGATGGTCAAACTTGGGTTCTTCTTCCTCATCTATATCTTTGGGTCTTTTTCCATTGTTATATTCCTCAAAAGCCTCACTCCATCTGTGAGTGTCGCTATCCATTTGTGGGGAGTCTAGATTGAGTAGGGAACTATGAGATGTTTCTCCTTAAAAGTGTGGTGTTTTAGGAGGCACTTTCAATCCTTTAGATGTGTACTTGTTACATCTTGTGTTAACCATGAATTTTTTTCTCAACTTTGTTAATGTTTCCCAATAGTGCAAGTAAGAGTTTCAAACCATTCAAGTGGGCGCGTCTAGGTAAAATTAATTGTTTTTTGTTGGTGGACGTAAATGATTCTAGTGTTAGAGGGTTAGAATTCCCTGATAGTGAGCTTGGAACCAAGTCATTGGTAGAAAGTGGGTAGAGCACACATATTGAACCGATCGTAAAAGACTGACTAAGCATGCAAGGTAGACGTTTGAAAGAGTTTTGAAACTTCAACACGGAGACCAGAAAATACAACATGAACTAGCTAAAGAGACAAAAGCATATCCTGATCAACTAAGACTTTCTAAGAAATACTTCTGCAAGTACCCTCTATCCTAGATTCAAGCTCCCAGATGTGAGCCTCTGATGACACCAGATACAAGCCTAAACCCTAGATATGACTATGTGTTGACCAATTGCGAGGTAGTATATCAGATGCGATCCTAAACATGATATGTGATATAGGGTATATAGGATATGATTTTATGATGCCTTTGTCAGATTTTTCCAGTTTTGAAATTTGCATTTTGGGAGTTCGTGTAGTTTGTCTGATCTGTGATCATGTTTGGAGACTTGCCAGTGAGTGAAAAAAACCTGTATCTAAAGGTTTGAATATCGTTGCTTGTTTGAAGGAGTTTATCTTTTTTAGCAATTTTTCACACACATCAAATAGATTTGCAGTGTTAGGAGGGTGAAACAGACACTCATCTTTTTCCTATTCTCTAGGTGGAGGATGAAAATCTTTGCTCATTAACTCAGGTAAACACTCAAATGCCAATTATAATACAACCATCACCAAACACGCAATGGCTCCAGTCATGATTTTGTATTAGCCGAATCCAAATGCAAGTGAGGGCACAATATGACGAGTGTCTTGGGGCAATTAATTTTTACCTTGCACAAAGATTATCACCCTTTCGGGGGTGAATTAGGAATTCTTTCAGTTGAAATTGTTGTAGATTATTGGGCAATCCATTTGAAATCGTCCCCTATAGAATTGCACAAGGAAAAATTGAGGCGTATAGCCCTATGAGTACCTAAATATATGTAGTCTCACAAGTAAGATTCAAGTGGCTCCGCTCTACATATACCCAAGCATGTTCAAGGAATGATGTCAAAATTCCATGAACAAAACCAGCTCTGTCTTCTGAGGCTTTAGCCTACGAGGAAGCAACTATTTATAGTGAGTTGGAAGGGTTGGCGTAAAACCTGTCCTCACTTGGGTCATTCCTAGGAGATTTTTTTCCTCAACCGGCAGGCCCTCTATGATTAAATATGTGTACTAAGGATTGGCAAGCTTTAGATGTCTATATTTCTGATTCTTCCAAAGAACAAGAGCATACTCTCCTAATCTAAGCCATTTTCTCACAAAATAGAGTCAAGAAAAGTGGTTCTTTCCCTCAAGAAATGGTGTGCCTAATTTAGATGCTCCTATTTTAATGAAAATAAGATGCTTTGAAAGTAGATTTGCCTTGTTTAATTAGCCACAATATTTAGTGAGTTTTCTTGTTCAATTTTTGTGTCCCAAAAACAAATTATATGGTTGAGCTTGTTCTTTGATCCACAAGATTTAGTGATTTGTGTTGTTCATTTACTGATCCCAAAAGAATTATACGATATGATTTCTTATTCAGTTAACTCCAAATTCTGTTCAACTCATAAACTGATGTGTGAGTTTCTGATTTTCCTTTAAAAGGAAAAGAACATAGTCCTCTAGTCAGTTTAGTGATAGATTGGAAAATGTATCTTAGTGTTTAAAGCAAGTAAATAGAGGTGAAGATAGGGGTTAGCAACCTAAAAAACTGAGTTAGTATCCATTATTTCAACTCCCATAAAAAAACTTTCAATAACAACCTGCAAACAATTGTTAAGCTCCAAAATATCAAAAACACAACTTGTCAAGATGTTAGAGTTAGGCAAATGAAGTTCACTAAAATTTTCACCAGATGCGATGCAGAAAGATAGAAAATGACACAAAACCAGATGTGACTTTCCTTACTAGATGCGATAGCATGCTCCCCAAATGCGAGCCTAAACTAGAAACGATCTAGGAAATCCTGGATGTGAGCCTCATTTTCTACAGTGCGAGGGTGTATCCCGGATGCAATCCAGAATGACTAAAAATGAAAGTGACTATGGAGTTTGCATGAAGCTATGAAGGAATGGGTAGCATAACAATGCTTTGAGATTCCTTCAAAATCTTGGCATAACAACACTACTATTCAAAATTGAGGCTTATTATGAGCTCCAAATCCCTTCAATTTATAGAGGAATGGGGGAGAGAGAGAGAGAGAGAGAGAGAGAGAGAGAGAGAGAGAGAGAGAGAGAGGAGACAAGGTTCATTAATGGAGCCCCTAAGGTCATTAATGAGGTGTAAGATCCATTAGTGCCTTGGGCATTAATGAGGGATGGGCAAGAGGAAATATCCATTAATGAGTCATTAATGAAATTTATTTAAGAGGCATGGGAGGGTGTAAGGCTCAACTTGGCAAGTTGGTCCTTAGAGAATTCATGCTTGAGAAAGTTGACTTTCTCAAGTGGGTTGAGTTGTTAATCATTCCTTAATGGAATGTGACAACATTACGAGGGGGTTTAGGATTATAATTAGAATGAGGATTAGATTAGTATGGGGGGAATAGGTTGAGATGGGTTAGAACCCAGGGTAGAAGTGGTTGAAATAGGTTAGGTTGGGGTTTAAGGGAATATAAATAAAATGAATTAAACTTATTTAATTCATTTAAAATATAGGAATTAATTATCTAAACATTTTATTGCTTTTTAATAATTAAGGGGACTATAGCCATTATAATTAAATTAAATAGGCTAGGGGAATGGGTTATTTGCAAGTGGATAATTGATTTAGGAGTTTATTTAATTCCTTTATAATTAAATACTATAGCCATGTTTAAATTTGATTTGATTTAATTGGTTTAAATTGATTTAAATTGTATGGCTATAATAGTTAATATAATTCAGTGATAAAAATCACCTAGGACATTAAATTGATTTAAAAAAAATGAATTATGCCAAAGTAACATTGTCATGAGATAATTGGGGGTATGATCAAAATTAGGGAAAATAGGGTCTATAGTTGAAACATACCAAATTCAGGTGGTTACACTATCAACATTTACATCACTGCTTGCCAACAGTGAGATGGATGATGTGTTTACCTCTTTCTTTTCATCCTCTTGTTGTTCTGTCTTTTGTTCTTCTTCCTTCTTATGTTCTTCTTCCTCTTTTTGTTCAGCCTCATCTTCTATAGAAGTGTCCATATTCTCTGCAAAAGGGTCCTTTTCATCTTGAGAGGTGTCAAGAGTTACTTCCACACTAGAAACATAGAAATCTGGTGGTGGATCTAGTCCGCTCTTCTCAGAAGTTGTCTTTGTTGCTTTTGAGTTTTCACCCATTCCCAATTGTGTAGGAAAAGTGGTCTTAGGAGGTGGGGGCTTAACAGAAGTAGTATTCCTTAATATCTTCTCTAGTGCCTTATGTGTTTCCTCAGTGACTTCATCATACTTCCTCGCCATTATTTTTAGAAATCTCACCTTGGTCCTTAACAGAGGTATTAATTCCTTGTATATTCTATCCCTTTCTTGTACTAATATCAAAGGCAGCATGTTATCAATTTCTTGGTTCCTGGCTGTATCATCTTCAATCTGTGCTACATGTTTTCTTATCTCCAATCTCCCATATAAGTCTACAGGTATACTTCCTTCAATTTTTAAAAGTTTCTTTTTGAAAGTAAGTAAATGTTCAATCACAATGTCTTCAATCTTAAGCTTGTCTAATTCTTCATACCTGTCATAGTATTTATCAATTGTGACTAATTTACCTTGTTCTAATGTTCTCTTCTCTATCATCTTCAAGTCAGGTTTCCATATGTGCTTCTCTATTTTCTTCTCTTCTCTTACTGTGCTTTGCTCTTTAGGCGATGTCTGCATGCTTTATCTACTAACTCTAGAAGTAATGTTCTCTGCTTGTGTTGTTTGCTGTTGTGGAGGAGGTGGACTATCTACCATAATTGCCTCAAGAGTGGGAGGGGTTGTATTACTTCCACTTGCTGGTCCAAGAGATCTTTCTATCATCTTATTTTTCACTTCTTCCAGTTCTTCTTCTGTCAACCTTACTTTTACACAGCATTCATGTGTTGGAAAGTTGACTTCCTGAGGATGCATGACTTATTTTGTGTTGTAATCATGGCAACAAAGTCATATTAAGTTTATATTTAAGTAAACTTAGAAGACAAAATGACTAAGTATGGAAAACAGGACAAACAGAGTTAAACATCGATCAGCACATCAGCGCATGTGCAAGAGATCAAATTAGAGTATGCGTGTTCAGATATATGTTCTATGTTTCATGTACATACTAAGTCCAGACATGCATGGTACAGCATGATAGTACGGAGAAGTTACAGACATATCAGTGCACCAGCAGTCTAGAAGATAGAGCATGAAAGACGACTAGTATTTTGATCAGCATATATTATTTTGTTATGTAAAGGCAAAGTGCCTATGATAGTATGTTTTTAATGATGTAATTATTAATGTTGTAAACACACTTAAGCCAATTAGTTTGGAAGCGTTGTGTATTATGTTTTAGGGTGGACCATGAGTCTTGTTTTCGGTCGCGTTTATTCGAGCATGAACATATAAGTATGTAATGTAAAGTTATGTTACAAGTGTCAAAAGATATGCATGAGAAAGATATAGAAGAGAATTATAAAGAAGTCAGTATGAGATAAATCTCTTTAAGAGAGTAAGAGCATCAACACATACGTGGAACTGATCAAACAACAGTGTCATCATAGCAGTTCACTTTTGATTTAGTGTATATCAACTATCAAAAGGTTGTAGCCTTCATCCTATTGAGCAGTGAGCTCTGGAAATGAGCCATATACCTTTAATAGGGTTTTTTAAAGACTCCTAATAGAGTCACTGTACTTGCATTGTAAAGATTGCTTCTAACAGGGAAAAGGAACTTTAACAGGTTCATTATACTAGTACAATATTTGTGGGTACTAATTCCCACTAGGGTTTTCCTCTGATCAAGGTTTCCCCATAATCATATCATGTGTTATGAGTTCTTATGTTAAGCTTCATTGGATGTATTTTTGATTTATGTTTAAGTTGCTAAAATATAATAAATAGACAAACACTAATTCACCCCCCCTCTCCGTGTTTCTAACAATTGGTATCAGAGCTCTAGTCCTCTAAAAGAAATTTTAACCACTTGAGGAGATCATGGACTCAGCAGAAGAAAAACATTTGAAAAATAAGCTTGAAGCAGCTCTTGAAGATCTTGATAGATCTAAAAAAGAAAATGAAGAACATAGACTGAAAGTTGATGGCTCACAAATGCTTATCAAGAAATTGAGAAAATATTTGAAAGATTGTTCTACAAGTGATTTAGGGAAAATGGTGAAAAAGTTGAATGAAGAGAACATGTCTTTGAAAGATAAAATTGAAAATCTGGATGAACAGCTAACAGATAATCAAATTGCTATTGAAGAAAAGATCAAAGAAAGTAAACAATTAGAAGATGAACTTTTGCAAGAAAACATGAAAGTATTGGAATTGGAGAACATAAAGAAGAAGATGGAATATGAATTAACAGAAGCAAAGGATAAGATTGATAAACTCCACACAAGTTCTGATTCACTTCAATATCAGCTCAATGCACAAAAGCTAAGAGGTGACACTACTAGTCTTGGATACAGTGTAGCACAAGTTGAAATCAATTCATTAAAAGAAAGAAAGAAAACACATGAAGCATCTTCAGAAGCAAAGAAAGTTGGAAATGTTGCAGAGACTAAAACAGATCCACCTAAAGGAGAAATCAAGTGAGTTAACAAAACTTGTTATGCATGTAATAAACATGGTCATTTGGAAAGAGATTGAAAAGAGGTAAGACCTTTCAATGGTTATTGTTAATCCTATAATAAGTTTGGTCATAGGGCTATACATTGCATAACAAATCAAAGAAATCAGTCACAGTAGAATCAGAGAAAAATGAATCAAAACAATCAGAGAAATTAGCCTCAAAGAAATTTGCAGAACATTACATGTCAAATATGTAATTACAATGGACACACAACAAAAAAATGCAGCATGGTGAACAAGAACATCAGACCTCCTATTATTTGTCACACATGTGGAAAAGATGGACACATCTCAAGGTTCTGTAGATCCAGAACTCAAAAACAAGAGGATCCTAAGAAATCACTATTTGAAGAAGAAGGAGAAGTCAAGTTTGTTAAAGAAAAATAAGATTCAAGAAAAATTTGGGTTGAAGTAAAGAAGGACAATGCAGAGAACAAAGTAGTTGATGCATCCACAGTGGACGCATCCTCTGTTTCTGGTTGAATAGACCTTCTTGGTCTTAGGGGGAGCTATTCTAGCTCAGAACCCCTGCACGGCTGGTATACTCACCTCTGAGTATGCGCCTATGAAATTATGTTTATGATCATAGTTGGATAAATTATGCATGCACGCATTATCTATAATACACTCTAAATGAATTTTGAGATTCTCTGTGAAAACGGCAGATGGTTGCAAACATTAAATGCAGTAACTTTTATAAAAAGATGTAAGTGTTTGATCTTCTTCACATTTGTATTCAAGATCATAGAATTTGGAGAGAATAGGAGCACTAAGCATCAAAGCATGGAAGCATAATAGATTTGGTGGTTAAGAAGCATGGTTAAGAAGTTGGAACAGAACCCTAGTAGTCGCGCTGTTTCAAATTTTTGTGAAACCCTATTTAATCAATCATCAAGTAAGTATGGTGACTCCAGTTGTATTTGACATTGCTGAGAGGAAGAGATTTGTATTTAAGAGGCATCCATACTAAATGATGTGGAAGGAGCTTTCTCCAAAACTCCGTTAGGATTCATTCACATAGAAGACATCCGCACATACATTTATTGTAAAAAGGAAACAGTTGGAGATAATAGTATAGTCACTCTCATGGATTTCATGATAAAACTAGACTATTCATTCAAGGTTGAATATGCACACCTCATAGACAACCCTATCTTTGAGTTTTCGAATGTACATGAATTCTACGAACCAAAATGGGTTAAAATCTTGTTGAGCAGGATTCATGATGACCTCTACTGGATTGGTGAAGTTCCCATCTGTATTACTGAAGACCTAATCCATAACATGACTGGACTTCCTAATACTGGACCGATTCTTCCTACTGGAAAGGATGTGAGAAAATAGGTCGAGCAAGCATGCCTATCCAGAAGTGATAGGCATGGTATGACAATTGATCCTATCAAGGAAGAAGACATAAAGCTTCTAACTATGATCCTTGGTTACAAGTTCCAGCAAGCAAGTAGATTGAATAGCGTCTCTACAACAACTGTTCTAGCAGCTTTCAGAATGGTGAAGGCTAACACTCAGTACAATCTATGTGAGATATTACGCGCTTAATTGATTGACAAAATTCAAGTTATCAAGTAGGAAAAAAGAAAGACATTCAGGTTTGGGTCTTTGATCATCTATCTATAGTTCCATATTGTTGGTAAGGTTGCAAATCTTTACCTAGACAGAAGCAAACCCACTATGTCTCAAATTTCACTAAAAGCCACATTAGAGAGTAGTACAAAGGATACTATGGACATGGACATAAAAACTTTCAGGATCAAGATGTAGAAGAGGTTAAGGATACCTGAGAAGACTGTTGAAAAGTATAAGGAAACCATATGCTTCATGGTAGAGACTGACTACACCTGCATGGAGGCAGTTGAGCCTAGAACTAAATGGATTCATCCACTTGGGTATGAAGTGGAGGAACATGTATTGGAAGGATATGCACATGTCCTTTTTTCTGCACCCAAAGATCCTAATGAGCCCAGATGGAGCACTTACAGAGAAAATACTAATGAAGTTGAATCTACTCTATATAGTGTTGATAACAAAAGAAAGGCATCTAAGATTACATCTAGCATTCTAAGATCTCATGGTGTCACTCAAGAAGATCTTGACAAAGCTAGAGAAGCCAAGATAGCCAAATAACTTGAGAAGAATGATGACATCCAGAAGAAGAAGAAAGTAGAGAGCACCTCTGCGGCCTCTACCACCATTGACCTAGACTCATCTCCACCTTCTATACCAAGAAAGAAGTCTAGAGGAAGGAAGAAAGTTCCCACAAATCACCCATCCTCAAGGAACACACGGAGCATAGAAAGGAACACTCAAGCTCCTCCTGAAGTAGGTTTCAGAACTAGTCTAAATGTCTTAAAGAACAGGATTGTTAATGAAAGTATACTAGACACACTTGCCAAGGTTTATGACAAGTACCAAGAGATAGATAAATCTGAGATACATTCTATGATCATCTCTCATATCGTTAAGTTTAAGAAATCAATTCTAGAACTCAAGATAGTGATACCTGATAAGTTATGTAACATAGTGGAAATAATGAAGAAAAATGCAATTGAGGAAGACATGAGGATAAGAGAAGAAACATTGGATAATCTTCTCCCTGTATGCTCACATGATGAGAAGGAAATTCTGTTAGATCTGGTGAAGCCTCATCTAAGAACTAAGACAAGGACACTTCATATTATGAACAAGGAATATGAGTTAGTTGGGAAAGAGATAGAAAAAGCCTTTGCACAAGTTTTTATGGATAGACACATGTATCCATCAACGGTGCCTACAACTAAGGTAACTCCAGCTCCTCCCAAATAGGTTACAGAACCAATGATTCAAAATGCACCTATGATAGGTCCATAGGTTTCAACACCCTCAGTGTCAATATCTTTTGATACAGAAAAAGACTCAGAAGATAATATAGTGGTTGATAATATCAAGATATCCATGACAACATCTGAAAATGACATGGACAAAGTTGATAAAGAATTTTTAAGCACTGATGAGATGTGCACTGATGATACATCTGTACAACAAGATGAAGTTCCCTCCAATGATCCAATAGACTTGAATAGAGAGAAAGATACTCAAGATAATGAAACACCAGTCAAGGAGATACCAGTAAAGAGTGAATGCATGGACACCAGTCAAAATACTATATTCACTCCATCCACTTTACCATCTACTTCATTGTTGTCAAGGTTAACTCCTAACTCAGCAAGTCTAGATGCATGCGGAGAAGAGGACTTAATGAAGATCAGCCTTCTAGCTATGGAAAAGGCCAAAGAAAAATAGGTTATGAGGAACCCTCTTTTCTTGGAATTAGTAAACATCTTAAATGATCTAGTGCCTGCAGACAAGAAAATAGCCAAAATTCAATCAGTTGAAGATGTCGATAGCATTCTAAAAAGCTTCAAGGCACACTTTATAGATCTAGTAGACTATGCTACTGGAATTGCAAAAGATGAGTATAAAAAGGAGAGTTTGAATGAATTGGTAAAGAATTTTACCTTAGACTTAAAATCTTTAAAGATTGGGCAATCTATATTGAAAGAATTGGCAGCCAAAGGTAAGAAAGTTATATAAAACTACATGGATAGAGTAAAGTTCACCTCTGAACATATCAAAAAGATAGAAGAGGTAGAGATCATGGTGGGAAATATTAGAAAATCAGTTGAGACATCCATGCAAGACATGAATATCTGTAACAATGTCTATCAAGGTTAGTTGGACAAGATTGAAAAGGCTAAGTTGGAGATCAATAAGATAAGAGTTAGACAAAGTCAATTGAGAAATGCACTTGCACCCTCTCTAGCAGTTCTGAATGAGAACATCAAAAAGATTGATGCCACAATTGTGACATATGATCAAGGTCCCTGCATGGATTTGGTAAAGATGGAGAAGCTGACATATGCCTTATCCACGCATCTTTAGACAGTTGATGCAATGAAGGTATTCTAGCAGAAAGAGATCCAATCTCTTCAGATTGTGTACCTAGATGTCTACATGGAGTAAGTATCTATAATAATTACAAGTTTTGGACACCTTTGTCATTAATTTTAAAGGGGGAGTAATAGAGAATTTTTTATATATGGGGAGTAGTATATGTATATATTAAAAGATGCTATGATAGATAGTTTTTTGTGATTAAGTCATTTTGAGAAACTTGGCCACATTCCTTTGTTGCCATAAATGAAAAAGGGGGAGATTGTTGGAAAGTTGACTTCCTGAGGATGCATGACTTATTTTGTGTTTTCATCATGGAAACAAAGTCATATTAATTTTCTGTCTAAGTAAACTTAGAAGACAAAATGACTAATTATGAAAAAAAAGACAGACAAAGTTATACAGCGATTAGCACATTAGCACACATGTGAGAGATTGAATCAGAGTATGCATGTTTAGATATATGTTCTATGTTTCATGTAAATACTAAGTCTAGAAATGCATCGTATGTCATGATAGTACAGAGAAGTTACAGACAGATTAGTGCACCAGTAGTCCAGAAGACAGAGCATGAAAGCCGACTAGTATTTTGATCAGCATATATTATTTTGTTATGTAAAGGCCAAGTGCCTATGATAGTATGTTTCTAATGATGTAATTCATAATTTTGTAGACATTCTTAAGCCAATTAGTTTGGAATCGTTGTGCACTATGTTTTAGGGCCGACCATAAGTCTTGTTTTGGGTCACGTCTATTCGGGCATGAACATATAAGTATGTAATGTAAAGTTATGTTACAAGTGTCAAAAGATATACATGAGAAATATATAGAAGACTAGTATAATGAATTCAGTATGAGATAAAGCTCTTTAAGAGAGTAAGAGCATCAGTGCATACACAGAACTGATCAGACACCAGTTTCATCATAGCAGTTCACTTTTGATATAGTGTATATCAACTATCAGAAGGTTGTAGCCTTCATCCTATTGAGTAGTGAGCTCTAGAAGTGAGCCATATACCTTTAAATAGGTTTTGTAAATACTCCTAACAGGCTCATTATACTTGCATTGTAAATACTGCTTCTAACAGGGCAAAGGAACTTTAACAGGTTCATTATACTAGTACAATATTTGTGGGTACTAATTCCCACCAGGGTTTTCCTCTTATCAAGGTTTCCCTGTAATCATATCATGTGTTATGTATTGAGCTTCATTGGATGTATGTTTGATTTATGTTTAAGTTGTTGAAATATAATAAATAGACAAACACTGATTCACCCCCCCCCCNAGACAAACACTGATTCCCCCCCCCCCCCCCTCTCAATGTTTCTAACATCATGTACAAGATTCTCAATCTTTCTCTTCCTTAGACCTCTAGTTTGTTCTTCTCTCACCTTTGCTGACTTCTCCTCATATGTTCCCCATCTTTCCTCTGATGTATCAATTTCTGATGCAAGAACATGTTCTACTTTCATGGTAATTACCTTAGAAGTTACTTCATAACCCATGGGATAACACCATTTATTTCTGGGTATGACTGCTTCAAAACATACACAATCAGTTTCAACCATGAAACAGATTATATCTTTGTATTTTTCAATAATGTCTTCATGTAACTTGTATTTGGTTTTCATCTGTCTCTATAGGATTTTGATCATAGAAAACAATTCTTCATCATCCCAAGTAGCATTCTGTCTCTTGTAACTCTGAAAAATTAGAATACCAGTAGGTATCCCAAATTTCCAACCACTAGGATGTAAGCCAAGAAATTTGTACTCAATATGAATAAACATATGCATCAACAATGAACCAAATCTGAAGGTCTTAGTTCTATCCTTCTTCACTAGCTTCACATTTTCAAGGAATTGTTGTGCCAGAACTTTGCATAGGTTATATTTTACATTTTCCTTCACCATTCTCCTGCCATCATGATAAATCCATTAGATACTAAGTTAGGTCTGCTACTGTAGTAGAATTTGTACCCAAGTATCATAGCAATCAATCTCACATCTTGTTGAAAGATGTCGTTCACTGTCATTGCCTATCTGTCCCATTTGGAATGAGTTAGGGTTTCAACTTCTTTCATTACATGTTTCTCTGCAATAGGGATGACTCTAGTGTTGTCCAGTCAAGTGATTTCATGGATTAGGTCATTACAAATCTTCACAAGTTGATCACCTATCCAAATAAACTAACCATGAACCCTACTTAATAGTATCTTAAACCACTCATCTTCATTGAATTTGCATAAGTCCAAAATTTTCATTATTCTCACTTGATCAATGTGTTTGTATTCTTCTCTCATGATTCTATTATCGGTCATATACTCCATCTTAGTTGATATATCATCAATTCCCAATATATCATACTTACAATGTATGTAAGCCCTAATATCTTCTACGTGTAATACACCATACGAGGTTTGGGAAAATTCTCCCTCTGGATCCTCTTCACATGACTTGAATGGATTTTTCTTAAATTTATACCTAGGTTGATCTATAACATAAAAAATAATAGGTGCATCCATAGCTAGATGATGTAAATACCTTTCTTCAATTGAATTTTGAGTTTATCCTTCAATCGATCACACATGGCCAATGTAGAATAGTCTAAATTTCTCTGATCTCCTTAGCTCTATCTTTTTCAAATGGTAAAGAGATATTTTATCAAATGGTTCTTTATGCAAGTTTAAGTCATACATTTCACTTTTACTCAAAACTGTCCAGTCGGTTGTTAGATCTTCCGAACAAAATATATGCGTCAGTTGATGTTGTACTCTTAGATGTACATTTTATGATGTCAAAAAAGTTTATACCCAATCTCTCTCTCGAGCTCAATCCATGAATTTTGGGCCAAGATATATTTTGATGTCTGTATCCAATGCTCCCCCTAAGGCCATGATCGGCCAATTAGGTCGATTATGTTTTGGTACCATCAGGAAAATCTAGTAGCATCTACTGACTCTCCCTCAACTGATGTCTCACTCATTTCTTTGATCTTCCATATCTTACTATTGTTTCTATCTTGTGCCTTATTAAAACAACTTTCAAAATCATTCTTTAAATCTGCAATACTCTTGCCAGTATCATTTGCATTCTTTTGTGAATTCATAGGAGGTGGTACTCTTATGTTTTCTGATCCATTATACCTGCAAAATTTTTCTATATGTCGTAGATTATTGCATTTGTAACATATAGGAGGTCTTCTTTCCTAATTAACTTGTAGCTTACACTACTTTGCAATATTTCCAATGTTATTACATTTGCAGCATGTGGGTTTCACTATAGATTCTCTTCTATTATCTTGTCTATATCCTGATTGATTAGGTTTTCTACATTTTGCTTTCTTGTTCCCATATCCATTATAGTTAAAACAATAGCCATAAAAAGTTCTAAAAGGTGCATTACCTTTGTAGTCTCTCTTCATGTATCTAAATATGTTACAACCAAAGCATCTACCTCTGAAGGGTTTGATCTTCTCTTTAGGTTCTCCAATAGAAATTTTCTCAGCATCAATCTTCTCATTTGATTTCTCTTCCTGATTCTTTGAACATTCAGCTTCATTAAAGCCAATACCAGTCATATCATGTTTAGGTTTCTATTTTTCTCTCTGTTCATCAATCAAATCAATGCTGGTGTGAAGTTTTTCAATGTGTTTCTTTGCTTCAACAAGCTCACCTTTTATAATCTAATTGTCTTTTCCATTTCCAGATACTTATTCTTATAGTTGTTAGCCTCATTCTTCATTTGATCTAATGCACTGTTTAAATATTCTTAAACTTTCTTCTTAGCATCCTTCTGTACCTATATTTCTTTAGCCATAGTCTCATTTTCGAGTTTCAATGTTTCATTCTCTTCTTTTACTTGCTTCACCTGATCCAAACTATCTTCATCTGAATCCTCTTTTATCTAAACCATAAGATCTTGTCTTTGATTTCTGGAAAGCTCAAGTTATTCTTTGAGTTTCTTTATAAATTTCTCATCTCTTCACATGTTGAATCTCAAGTCTCCATTTTCTACTTTTGCTTTGTCAAGGTCTTCAAGTGCAGCATCAACGTTTTCTTGCAAATTATCAAAATCCATTTTGGTCTCCCTCAAGTTGTTAGACTTTCTCTCCAAGGGCCAAAAGCTCTAATACCAATTGTTAGGATTGGATAATACTAAGAGGGGGGTGAATCAGTATTATAGCACTTAATTAAATTCTTTAACTATTTAAATATTAACCATAAAATTGTAGTAAAGAAAAGAACATAAGAAAATGACACAGTACTCATAACACCCTATTTTGTTTTTGAGGAAAACCTAGCCAAGGGAAAACCCTAGTGGGGATAGTACCCACAAGCATGTACTAAAATATAATGTCCATGTTAGGAGACATAGCCCTATTAGGAGCTGAATATTACATAGCACATTTCCTTGTTAAAGGAATTACAACCCTGTTAAAGGTTCACAACACCCTGTTAGAGGCCAACTGAGCTTAGAGCTCTTACAAGATAATTCAGGTTACAAAATGTTCTCAGTCGTGAAAAAAACAAGCAACAATGGTGCTTAGATAGTTCCTTTATAGCTCTTCAATGATCTCTATCATTCTTTCCTCTGCTATTTTCTCAATCATTTATCCATCTCACCACAACCATCAACCAAAAACATATATCTTTATTAAAAATATCTTACATGTATATCTCACAACTTTACAAAGTCGGCTCCCAATATGAATATTACAAATATTACAAATTTGGCCTTCAATACAAAATACATTTAATATAGTAAATATCAAATTCATATTCAAAACTCTTGCATAGTCAATGTGGATTTTATCAAAAACCAAAATACAAATTTGATTGTCTAGAGTCCAAGTCATACTCCCTCAATCTTTGCTATTGTCCAACTGTTATGTATCATTGTTCTTCTATAGTCTGTCTATCTTCAATTCTTTCTAACTCATCATAGACTTAACCAAAACCAAATAAATCTTAGGTGGAGGTCATACATACCCCATACTGTCTTCCTCTAATCTCTCTTTCCCTAAATCATCGATCTCGATCTCAATCTTTGACATCCAAAACACTTCTGTATCTCTGCTTCTATACTTAGTCAATTTTTGAATCATCAAAACTTATCTTTACAGGAATCGATCTGAAACCCAGATGTGTTTCCATAAATGACAACCAAAAATTGAATCACATTACACAAAATTTATCACTTTCCAATAGGCCAGTACTAACCTATTGTTAATATTTTCAAATTTGTCCTCTTAGATGCAAAGTGTCCACCACAGGGCTCATCATGACAAGCATGGAGGATATCATAGGTTTCGTCTTTATGTACACACATTTTCATGACTTGGTTTGGACCAATATAGAACAATATGTTTCCAATCTAAGAAAAATATTTTTTTTTCTCAACGAGCAGTCTTTTGTCCTTAGGAGAAAAATGTGTAGGCATCTTGTCAACTACAAAGTAATTAGCTATGTTGGCATACCATGGGATCTTGACAGCAATATGAAACAAATATTCATTAGGGAATGTATCATCTATCACATATGTATCAATGTCATCATTCTGGAGTCTTGATAAATAATTAGCTACAACATTTGTTTTACCTGGCTTGTCAATTATTGTTATATCAAATTATTGTAAGAGAAAAAGTCATCTTGCTAGCCTGCCTGGGATGGCAGGTTTGTTCATAAGATATTTGATAGCTATATGGTTAGTATGAACAAATATTGGATAGCCTATTACATAATGACATAATTTATTCAAATCATAGACCACTGCCAGTAATTCTTTTTTAGTGACTGTATAATTTAACTATACCCCATGTAAACTTTTATTGATATAGTAAATAGCATTTTCAAGATTATTAGATTTCTAGCCTAAGACAACACCTGTTGCATAGTTAGAATAATTTGTATGTATATGCAATGGTAAAAACCAATCGGGCCCTCTAATTACTGGTGTTTTATTAAGAAGGGACTTGAGCTACAGGAAAGATTCCTCACAGGTTGGTGTCCATGTAAACTCATATTATTTGGTAAGAAAGGTGTATAGTGGAGTACATATTTGACTAAAATTTTGAATGAAGCATCTATAGTAACCAGCATGTCCTAAAAAGGATCTAACATTTTTTTTCTTAGTATGCATAGGCAATGTAAGAATTACCTATATTTTTGGAGGGTCTACTTGGATTCCAACTTCTAAGATGAAGTGTCCTAGTACCACTCCTTGCATCAACATGAAACATTTTTCACTGTTCAAGGAAAGATTGTGTTATTTGCATCTGATCAACACTTTTCCCAAGTTCTTCAAATCTTCTTCAAAATTAACACCAAATGTGGTGAAATTATCCATATATAT
This sequence comes from Thuja plicata, assembly GCA_018584345.1. Lineage (NCBI taxonomy): Eukaryota > Viridiplantae > Streptophyta > Pinopsida > Cupressales > Cupressaceae > Thuja > Thuja plicata. The sequence goes on along the minus strand of MU226743.1, from coordinate 1,947,071 downwards.
TTTGATGCAATCATGTGAAATATCAGCAAAAATGTTGTTACAGCCCATTGGAAAGTGGTTGGAGCATTACATAAACCAAAAGGTAACATAGAATATGCATATGTTCCCCAAGGACATGTAAATGTTGTATTTTCCTGATCCTCTGGAGTAATGCTAATCTGATTATATCTGATGTATCCATCAAGAAAGGATAATTACTTTTTACCAGCTAAGGTATCTAGAACTTGATCAATGAATGGAAAGGGAAAATGATCTTTCTTTATTGCATTGTTCGGTTCTCTATAATCTACATATATTCTCCATTTACCCCCATTTTTAGGGACTATTACCAAAGGTGAAACCCATTTACTATCAGAGATTGGATAAATAAAACTAGCATCTAGCAACTTTTGCAGCTCATTCTTTACGATTTCTCTTAAGGTTTGGTTAATTCTTCTCTGAAGTTGGTGGAGTGGTAGACTGCCTTCATTGATGTAAATTATGTGTCTATATAGTTTTGGGTTCAAGCCTGTCATGTCTCCATAGTCCCAAGAAAAATCTTTTTCATGTTTACAAAGGAGTTGAGTTAACAATGCTAATTGTTGTGGTGGAATTTTACTGTTAACATGAATATTGTGGCCAGGAGAGAGCTTAACATTAGTTGTCATCTCAAGAATTGATACATTGGGTATTGGGCTTGTAGATATCTCATAGGGTAGTAATTGATGGATAATATCATGTCCTACTGGAAAAACACAATTCTCATAGGTAGACAACTGCAAAACAAAGATTTCAGGAAGGATTTTCTATGTAACATCATTAGTTGAGCAAAAGAGTTTAGCTCTTCTTCCTCATCTCCCAAATCTGGCCAAATAGGAGTACTCAAATCTAGTTGTGGTTTGGCAGGAGGATATAATGCTAACTTCTTGATTGCTTGACCATTTGAGATTATCATGTTACCTGATCTACAACTAATATTAGCATCACTTGTGGATAACCAAGTTTGTCCAAGGATAACTGGATAACCAGACAAATTTACCTTAGGTGATAATATCAGGAAGTCAGCAAGATATTCCTAGGAATCCAATGTAACTACTATATCTTCTATTATTATATCTAGGGTGATAGTGGAACTATCTGCAAGTTGCAAGACTGTTGGAATAGTCCTTAATCCCTCTATACTCAACCTATGCATGGTATCATTATTCATAACATTTATAGATACTCCCAAATCTACTAGAGCATTCTTCATAGACTAGCCATTAATTATAATGTCAACAACTGGGCTTCTAGGGTCAAAGTACTTTGGAATGACTATCTTTCCCAACATAATATCTATAAGTTGGCCTGTAACATGTATTTTTTGGGGATCCTTTTTATTTCATCTAGAATTTTTGAGGCTGGATTCTTTAATGTCTTTACCATAAAGAGAAACATCTCTAATAGCCTGAAATAGTGGAATCTAGATATGTATGTTTTTCAATTGGTCAATAATATCAAATGGTATTTATTCCTAGGGTATAGGTTTTTCCATACTAATCCTTTGAGGAAAAGGAGGATTAACTAAGGTGTGAACATCAGTTTGACTTGATATATTAGTTGGTGGGACAATATTTGGAAAATTAGTTTCTAGAAGTGGAGCTGATGTTGCATAACAGTCTGGAACTTCTGTTATAATAGGAGGTTCTGGTGCAAGTAGGGTAGTACCAAACATCAAGTGAATATTATTTATTTCTAATGCATAGGTAGGGTACTATCAAGCATCAGTAGCATACAATGGTTGATGTTTTTGCTTGTTATTAGGATTGGGTTGTGGCTAAGCAAGTAATTGTGTTGGCCTTGGAGTAGGACTTGTGGCTGCAGGAGGTGGCATTATTGCAGGTTGAGATACTGGGGGTGGTAAGGGTTGATAACCAAGATTTTGATTAGGCCATTTTTGAGGTCCTCTCCACTGGTTATATGGTTTCCAATACCCCTATGGTGGCTGCCATTGATTTTGAGGTTTTGGCCATTGGATTTGTTGTAGGTTAAACCACTGGTTTTGTAGAGTTTTAGGCCAGGTATTATTCCAAGCGGGTTGGGAGTACTGAGAAGTATTTTGAAAATTATGGTTCTGCCATTGGTTATTATAAGGATTAGAAAATTGCAAAGGGTCATGAGGCATACCTTGTCTTGAGGCCCATGGATGACGTTGAGAAACAAAGAATACTTTCTCGTCCTCTCCTTCTATTTTCATGTACTCAGTAGGAAGATGTTGGTTCTCCAAATTTTCCACCAGTTTGCACCCACAATATTTCTTTTTCTTGTGGTACTGAGGGTAGTATTCAGCTAGCTATGCCTCGGCATCTGCATTCTTCTTTTTGGAATTCATTGTATCTAGGTGTGTAAAAACATCATTGATAATATCTTTCTTGAAATATGATAGAAGGTTCAATATTTCCATCTTAGAAATGCCTAAGCTATTCCCCTTAGCAAGTGTGGATTGAATTCCTCTACCCTTATTTATATTTTATCTTGAATAGTTGAGGCATATTTTCTTAAGATCATCCCACAAAGATTGAGATATATCTCCTCCAACCATAAGGTCTAGTAATTTAAGGTAGTTTTCATTTACTCCCCTCAAGAAAATGAGTTTTTGTGAATCCTTCTCCAACACATGTTGTGGATTATTCTGCAAGTTGTATAAGAAGCGTAAAACATAATCTTCCATAGTTTCATATTCCTTCTGTGACATTCAAAAAATTTCATCTCCTCTCAATTCATCCCCTTTACAACACTCTTTATATTTTTACATAAATAGAGTCTGCATCTCATTCCAACTGGTTTTTGCATCAGCCCCTAATCCCATAAACTATGTTATAGATGAATCCTTCAATGTTGTTGGAAACAACTTGAGTTCATGTTCATCAGTGTTGTATTCAAAGCTTTGACAAAGAATGTAAAACTCAAACAAAAAGGTGTCAAGGTCTTCAGTTATTAGGCCATAGAACTTTGGAATTGCAGTAGTGGCTATGTTTTTTATATTAGCATTATTGATAAGGATAGGAATAGGAAATGGAAAGGTAGGTTGTGCCATTACTAGAGGTACTTGGAAATGAAGTTTTTTCTGGGAAGGAACATTAACCAAAGGATTATGAACAATAGATGCACTAGGGGTGGAATTGTCACGAAAACTGGCCAAAATTTTTGCAAAATGTTGAAGGTCAACTAGATCAAAAGGGTCTTCTTCAAATGAAGTTGTTGCAAGAAATTCAGGATGTGCATCGACAAAAGGTAATTAAACTTCTTCAAATTATTCATTCAGATTAATAGATTCTCTTGGAAGGAATCTGTCATGGACATCTCATCCTCTTCCTATTCGATGCATGCAAGTAATTATGTAAAATCGTGAAGCAAGTTCAAGACTACAAACTACTATCTAGAAAACAAGAAACTATCTAAAAATGAAAAATGACTCAATAAGGTCCATAGATTGACATCATCCCCGACAATGGCACCAAAAATGAACAGCCCCACAATAGGTAATAATAATTTTGTCAAAGCTTCTCCTAGGAATAGTGTATTCAAATTAAGTATTATTTTCCCTATCATGAAGTGCATTTGAATTGTCAACAGAGTGGTGTATACTTGAAATGGGATAGCATGATTTGTGCACTAATTCTCTCATAGATCCATGCTACTTAAGCTACAGGAAGGAAAATACATGAAAGGAACTTACACTATTGTTGCAGGAAAGTAAACACACACAACTACTTAATGAAATTGATGTTGACAACTAAAAGTTCAACTTTAACCTATTTTATCAACCCAAAGTATTCACTATGATTATCCCTGCAGGTATTGCAGGAACATACAAAAGTTATAATGTTGTAGGAGGAAACAGTAAATTCTACTTGAAATGTTGTAAATGCTTAAAATAACTTAACCTAGTCTAATTTAATCCACCTTCCAAGTGGGCCCCCTTGGTTGGCTTCTACTAACTACTAACACAGAATATAACTCAAAATCACTCCTTCATTATATTTCCAGAAAAACTAATTACATCATAGTAAATTAATGCATGAAAACTAAAAGAGTAACTTTGCTTTCAATTGCAACAATGGTACAATCATCTAACTAACTAAAATCTAACAATCATAAACCCTTATATAGAGGATTAATATTTATTTAAACATAAAGAGAAAGGAGAATGCAATAGCCCACGATAGAATATCATAGGCTAGATAACCACTTCAATGGAGTATTGACCATAGAGAAATATAGCATAATTATGTTCCTATATTCCATGAAATGATAGTTCCTTCAATTCATCAAGAATGTTCTGCGGTGTTATAACAGTTCTCCTCGTCGTAGTTGGGAATTCATTGCTTCCTCATCAATGTTTATGATCCACTCTCAATCCACTCCTCTTTCTTGACAGGTTAGTAGCACATGCATATATATTCAATTATTCAACTATTCAACTTAATCTAAATGTTAGGACATACATTCAAATAATTATATTAAATACTGCGGCATATATATAATATTTAGCAAAGTATGTCACTACTATCTACACATAGGTTTTGTGGATCTGACTGTACTTATAGCATGTTCATAAGTTTAAGTACTTAAAAGTTTCACAAGTGTTTTGGAAATGTCTTAGAACAGAGCATAAAATTAGTATAAAATAAAGACAAATTGTTTCCCTATCATCAGGTTTGACCCGTAGGTAAAATTTAGGTAATTTTTTGAGGGGTCAAACTAACTCATATGGTTGATTTTAGGTCCTTTTTGAAGGACCACTTGTTATACCTATGGGTAAAGGAAATTTTTATCCATAGGACCACTTACATGTGACTATGGAGTCCTTTCAAAAGTTGGTTTTTCAAGATAGACAAAAATTAACTTTTGAAAGATTGACCCTGGGTGGACAACCTTTCTTTTTTTGGCAAGATACACTTTCCCATCTCCAAGCCAAATTTCTCATACCCTAGCTAGATTAGAGTTTTTTTATATTCCTTCCCTTTATGTAGATGCATTCATTCTATGTGGTTGAGAAATCTAAATTTTGTATGAGTAGTGTTCTTTCTCTTTGTGACTGTAACTGTTTTCTTTTGAGCATTTTTTAAGTTTTTCTTCCTTGAATTTTCTTGCTTGTATGTAGATGGGAGTTCAAGGCCAAACTCACCCTTGGGAGGGAAGAGTGTCCTTGGAGTGGAGGGATTTTAGGATATTCTAAAGAGTGTATATTCTCTCTTATAGAAAGAGAGGGACAAGCAAAAGGATTATGGGATCCTTGCTGCTATATTTTTTTTGTTTAAAATGGGGTCATAAGGGTTGTTTGGGTCAAGCAAGTGACAAGGAAGATGGTTGTGTTTAAGCCATTTGAAGGCATTTGTAATTATATTCACTCATAATTCTCCTCTTAGATATTTTTTCCACCTTCACCCCATTGTTTTGAGCCACTTTGTGACTTTCTAAAAGCCATGGGATGAGAATTTATTGTTAAATTGCATTTTTTGTAAAATCTGATTTTTATTGCATGTGTTTTGAGTATGCGTGTAACCTGTTTGGTCCTTAGTTCTCCTAGCTTAGAGGAGGCCTTTTATAGGCCTAGTTTGGGAGTTAAGCCTCCATGGTCATTACATTATCTGTAATTGTAGGTCTACATTTTGTTTCAAAGATGGAAAAGAGGGTATGAAAAAAAAGGGTGCAATTCTCTGCAGTGTTTACTTCATATTCAAAATTCCTTGTATATGGAGATACTTCTAAAGTTGTAAAAGATTTAAATCCCCTTGTCTATAAAGTTACTTCTAAAATTTGTGAAAGACTTGGATTCCCTTGTATGGGTAGTTATTTCCAAAGTTTGTAAAGATATAGCAAAGGGAAGGAAATTAAAATTTTATAAATTTTATTTTCCTTGAAACCCCATGTTGAAGAAAATAAATAAAGAAGAAATTGTTCTTTCAAATGCAAATAGATATTTGTTTAAGTTAAAATTTTTTTACTTTCCTTTTCTATTAGGATGCTACTAATAAACTAAAATCCATAAATCTATTAATTCTTTTAGCATTAAACCCCCTTTATATTATGTATACTTCATGCACTTATATTTGAGTTTTCATAAATGTTTATGAATATACATCATATAGACAAGATGCAGAAGGAATACTAAACTTATGGATGACTCATCCCAATACAATTATATATACTTTAAAATCTACCATATATAAATACATATATACATATACATATACATACCTGTATATACATATATTGTTGGGTATTAAGCACTAAGTAATGCACTGAGAGGGGGGCGAATCAGTATATAACCAGCTCAACAATTTAAACTAATTTTTATCACTGGTTGCAAACAAAACAGTAAAATGATTATATGATGTATTGAACATTATTGATCATCACGCTTAGAAACATAAAATAGTAAATGAAAACCAAAACATCAAAACCATAACATATGTGACTCACAAATTTTGGTATCGTGGAAACCCTTGTAAGAGGGAAAAACCACGGTGGGGATGGAACCAACAAAATTCTCTACAACAGTGTGGAAGGTGCTTTGTGAAAGGCTTACAAAAAATATTTATGAGAGTTATACATCTTGTGAGATATTCCTAGTACACTATTAGATGTACAATGAAGACCTTTGAAACTCTACCTCATGTGAGGATTAAAATCTACGATCTAGAGATTCACCTTGTGAAAGGATTTAGAAACTAAGACTTGTAAGAGTTTACCTTGTGAAAGGATTTAGCTTGTTACAATTATCAGAGACCAACAAGAAATTGATCTATAGTAGCACACCTTTCTTGTAATCCTTTAAGCCATGTAGTATCTCATAATTCCATACTATCTATGTCTCAAACCTCTCCTTCCAATCTCTCCACAATATCTTGTACCGGTCACTAATTGATCTTTCTTTTTCTATTACAAAACTTTCTAACCTCTTCTCTCGCATTATTTTCCTTCAAAGCTAATATTTATTAGGTTCCTTATTGTTTTTTCCTCTTAATCAATACCATTTATTTTTCCTCTTAAGTTTTTTCCTTTCCTCTCATTTAATACACTAATCTCAAGAATTTAAACTTTCTTTTCAGGTCATTTTACACTTTAGGTTCGACTCCTTTTAGAATTTTCTAGATAATTTCTAACCTTAAATAAAACCATCCATTTAAATAAACTAATAGAATCTTGGAAACTTAAATAACCTTCACAAAAAACTTCACCTTGAAATATGTGTTGATCTGTCATTTAGCTATCACAGAAATATTGTTGCAGTGTTCACTCCACAATACTGATTAATGATTCAAATCCAAATAATATATTAACATTTAAAGAGTTGGTCATGCATTTCATCTCTAACATGTTATAATAAATCTTCCTATAAAACCACACCTCATAATACTTTGATTTGTGTATTCATTCATCAGAATTCCATCATGTTGTTATGTCACTTAGCCAGTTATAGGTTGTATAGATCATATTCTTCACTACCAATTGATGTCAACTGATATGATAGGTTGTTTAGTGTGTTTGACCATCAATGAAAATATTTAATCAGACAAGTACCATTGTATTTTTATCTTTCCCAGTTAGGTTATCAATGCAAACAATCTCCCCCTTTGGCATTGATGGAAAACCTTGTAAATTCTCAAATATGTTTGGAATAATGAAATATAAAATGAAAATTACATAACAAATTATTCAGATTAACTCACAACAAAAATTCACCAAGATATTTTCATTTTGTTAACTGGTAGGATTCCAAATAAAACATTATTCCATTTGTTAGAATAAATGACAGGGGGGGTGAATTAGTGGCCTCAAAAATTAATCCAATAAATCAACCCAAAACTTTATACCACTAATATAAACCTCTAGTTATCTTCAGTCCTACAAGATGTATGCCTTTTGTAAATCTAACATGTATATGTTGCTTAGTGTTTATATTCTTTATCATTTCCTTAAACTTTACCGAATAGCAGTCTATCTTTTCTTAACCTTTACCAGAATATATTAAATAACTTAGTATTTACCGATCAATCATGTTTTAGTAATGTGTAAAGGAAAAAAACAAAGGAATGAACCATATACACATTTGACACATGGATTTTTAACGTGGAAAACTTGTTAGGGGAAAACCCACTTGGGACCGGTAACCCAAAATTTTCACTCTTCTAAAGTGAGCTCGGTGAAGAGCCAACCCTGTTAAAGCTTACAAACACATTGTTAAGTGTGACCTTGTTAGAGGATTTATCACTAACAATTTATCACTTGACCTAGCATCCACTATGTTGTCAACATGAAAACTTTTTGATACTCCTTGGGATGTATCTCAATATATAAAGGATGGTTAAATCCTACTCTAATAAGAGATTTTATGAATCAATGGTTAAACTAAAACAATATGTGATCTGTTCATAAATACAACTTAACCTTGCAGATGTTCAGATCTATTTTAAGCTCATAATACCTCTTTTGATCAATGTTCTCTTTAATTCATTTTCTCCACTTCTTTCTTCTCGATGAATGTTGTTGCTTCTTTGTTGCTTGGTGTTTGCAAAATTCTTAGCTCTGTTCTTTAGCTTGTATTATCAAATCTGTGTGAAGACTTCTTATCTTCACCAGAATTCTCTTCAAGATTCCTCTCTTGATAATGAATTACTTGTCTCTTTATATAGACATGATTTCATCATTTCTTTTCCTTCTTGTTTTCTTCGTTGATCACTTCTTGATGTGTAAATCTCACCATGCTTGCTTTAGTTTTAATCCGTAAAACTCTCCTTGTTTTCTAGAATAAAAAATGTTTTAAATCTCCTTCTTAGCTTTATCTTTTAACTAATCGATGAAAAAAAAAGTAAACAATCAGTTAACTCTATCTTTATCTCCTGCCAGCTAAGTTGTTTTTTCATATCCTAACTTTAGTTCCCATCAGTCAACACTTCAGTTGTGCTTAGTGACTACTACAGATAGCTCGGGCATCAACTTTAGTTTTGTTCGGTGACAACTGCAGTTAGCTCAATAATGCTTGCTTGGGTAACACTATATGTTGGGTAACACTATGAACTTTTGTGCTTAGGGTTCACTGTCCCTCAGGGTTTCTTGTCACTCGGTGTATATGATTACCGATGATAAAAACTTTATCTCTTCATATCTTTAAGTGTTGTGACAATATGAGAATGAGAAATCATACCATATTAAGTTGACATCAATGACAATACAATACATTAACTAATTTAGTGTCTTTCATATACTTTCTGCATCTTGGTGATCATCAACTTTGTCATCTTTAAACATTCAATCAGTTATAGTTCATCAATCTCTCCCTTTGGCACTGATGCCAACATACTACATAATACCAATACAATATGAAATATATCATTTTGTAGTTCATTAATCTTTACAAAACTTATTTTTTCTATAACCAATACAAATGTTTGACTCTCGATAAGCTCTTCTAGCTTAGATTTGATTCTTGTAGAGTACTTCCTTCATTCTTTATTCACTTCATTGGATAGATGTAGCAACTTTTGATTATGTATCTCCCTTTGTTGTAGAATCTCTTCTCCCTTTTCTGGATAGATATGCAGTGTTAAATTTTCCAATTCTCTCCCTTATATGGATGTTTTTTTGAATATTTCTCTGATGTTTCTCTCCCTTTGGATGATCATGATAGATATTTCATATCTCTTTTCCCTTTGACAACAATATATTTCATTGAGTACTTCTCTCCATATAGTACATCTCTCCCTTTGTTAAGTACATCTCTCCCTTTGACAACAATGGCAAACTATATCCTTTTTTATAATATATTCCTTGAATTTCCTCTCCATCAGCAATACAATAACTCTTGTGTTCAGTGTAGATAGGTACCTTTCTATGTACTGATATATATTTGGATTCCATCTCTTTTCTTGCATCACCATGAATGATCTTCTGATAATGTGTAGGTTGATGTAGCCTCCTAGTCAACTTAGTGACCAGTAGACAAGGGTTGGACCCCTACTCTCTTCCTCAGGTACTTAGATGTATCTTTTTGCAATGGCTTTGTGAATATGTCTATTATTTGTTCCTTGGATTAAGCATATTCCAATATCACCTCTTTCTCTTGCACTTTTTCTCTTAAGTAATGATACTTGATAGCAATATGCTTTGTCTTAGCATGCATGACAGGGTTCTTTGAAATGTTCATTGCACTTGTATTATCATAATAGATAATCATTGGTTCAATAATTTTCATATTCATACCTTCCATTAATTGTTTGATCCATGCAAAGTTAGAGAAATTTGCAGCAGCAGCCACATATTCTTCTTCTGTAGTGGATTGTGAGATTCATCCTTGCTTCTTACTTATCCATGTGACAAGTTTGTCACCCATGAAGAATGCTCCTCCTATTGTTCTCTTTCTGTCATCTATGTTTCTAGCCCAATCAACATCTGTATAGACTTGAAGCTCAAATTTTCCTTCTCTTTTATACCATAAGCCATATCTCAGAATTCTTTTGACAACAGTCATGTGTGATTCCTTAGGATTAGTAGAGAATATTGCAACTATTCCAATTGCATGTGCTATATTTGGTCTAGTATGTACAACATACATGAGTTTTCTGATCATAGATCTATATAGGGTATGATTTACCTTAGTTGACTTGTCTTCCTTTGTTAGCTTGCATCCGGTTTCCATAGGTGTTCCAACTAGCTTCGAGTCCTCCATATTGAATATCTTGAGAATTTCCTTGATGTATTTGGATTGTGTGATGTAGATGCATGCATCCTATTGAAGAATCTGTAGACCAAGAAAGAATTTGATCTCCCCAAACATTGACATCTCAAACTCTTTTCTCATTTTAAGAGAAAATGATTTTCATAACATATCATTACCTCCAAATATGATATCATCAACAAATATTTCAGCAATCAGAATGTTATCATCAGTATCTTCTTTTAAATACACATTACTATTTTCACTTGTTCTTACAAATACAATACTTATGAGATATGAGTGAAGTCTTTCATACCATGCTCTCAGTGCTTTTTTCAATCCATACAAGGCTTTGTGTATTCTAAAAACCATGTTTCTCTTGTTAGGATCAAAAAACCCTTCTAGTTGTTCAATGTATACCTCTTCTTCTAGTATTCCATTTAGGAATGCAGATTTGACATCCATTTGGTATACCTTGAATCCTTTGAATGCAGCATAAGAAAGTAGAATTCTTACTCCTTCTAGTCTAGCAATGGATGCAAAGGTTTCTCCATATTCAATACCTTTTTCTTGTGCATACCCTTTGCATACTAGTCTTGTTTTTTTCCTTGTGACTTCTCCATTCTCATTTAGCTTGTTTTTGAATATCTATTTGGTACCAATGACATTTTTGTCGTTCGGTCTAGGTACTAATGTCCATGTTTTTTTCTTCTCAATCTTCTCTATCTCTTCATTCATAGTACTGACTCATTCTTCATTTTCAAGTGCAGTATTAATAGATTTAGGCTCAAAATCACAAATTAAACATCTAGTGTTCAGTGACTTTCTTCTTGTTCTCATTCCAGCCTTCTTGTCTCCTATGATCTGGTTTTTTGGATTGAATTCATGCAACACTCAACAAAAAGGGTTAGTAGCACCGATTTTCAATGGGGGAAAGCAAATGGAAACAACTACTAAAAAAAAAATCATGAATCAATAAAATGTACAAGAAAATAAGAGAAAACAAATGAATGCAAACCAAATTGCTTGAAGCTTCTATTGTCTCTCTCTACTTCTTCCAAATATTTTTTTTGATGCTCAGTATTGGTGTGAGCAACATCTATGACCTGAGAGCGTCAAGAATTTGATAATTGAATGTGTGTGTGTGTGTGTGTGTGTGTGTGTGTGTGTGTGTGTGTGATCGCAAGATGGCTTGACTGCTAGAACCAATCTGACAGAGTAATGGCGCATGTGAGCTTGAAATCCTAGATCCTTGAAATGGTTATGAAGGGTTTTTTATATAGGAATTGAGAATGAGATGAACGGTTGAGATAATTCCCAAAGATAGGAAGATGAATGGTTGAGATCAAAGCGAACTAGAGAAGCCATCAATAAACTCCAGCTCTTCAATTGTGAGAAAGGAGATAGAGTTTGGTTAACTGAAGAGCTGATTTTGAGTTACCTTTTAGAAATAAAGAGGTGGGTGGAGTTACCCATGTGAATTGAAGAGATGGGTGGAGTAACCCATGTGATCTGATTAAGGATTATCTCTTTGAAAATAAATAAATATTTAATTCATTTATGTAATTAAAGTTTTCAACATGTGAGATAATTGAATTCTTTTTTATTTAGAATTGCTTTATTGAATGAAATTAAATTAATTTAATTGGAAAAACTTAATTAGTAAGTTTAAATATTTCAATTTAAACTTTAGGAAATTGAATTTAATTAATTAATTAATGGAAATTAATCAATTAAGGTTAATTAATTAAATAAAATTAATTATTTAATTATTTTTGGGAATTTGATTAGATGATTTGGGGAATGAATTTAGAATAAAATAGATGATTAATTAATGATTAAAAAACCATTAATTAATAGAAGAAAATTAGTGTTTTTAATGTCAAGTCGCAAGTCTGTCCATTTTAGGGTGTCTACATTTGCCCCTCTTTGATGCAATGTGGTTTATCACTGTGTGTCAAAGATTCTCTATTTTGATCATGCCCCAGCTTGCCATGGCGATAGCAGGTGTATTTATGCCCCCTCAATAAATTTGAGCGAAAATTCATGACATGAGTGTTAATTTGTTGAAATTGCAAATTGATAATATGGATATCTAACTAATCTTGAAAATTCTTCATTATGCTCCTGATATTTAGTGTTGAATTTTTTGAGGTCTGGGAAGATAAATTTGAGGTCCTAGACAAATTAGGGTTTTTTTGAAACCTTTATAAATAGCTAGGTGGGACATTCATTTGTCACTTTGCACTCTTCGAGCTCTGGACCTTTGGTAATTTTGTCTCTTGTTTTCTCTTCTTTTTTCTGAGTTCTTTGATCTATGGAAGGCATTCCTAGGGTCATGAACGTGTCAGATCGATTCTACACTTTTCATCATCCAACTAGCATAGGACGTCCGGTGAGTTACCCTATCCTCCTTGCCATTAATGCTCATTAATTACGCTTTGAAAAAATTGGTATTTTGAATTTCTGCATATACTACCGCAATAGGCTACAGTTTTTCCATAATTGCAGGTCTAATGCCACAATTTTTAGATGGGTGCTACATATGATAAGTGTGTTGTATTCATCTACTTTAATACCACAATTATAGGATAATTGCCACATTTGATGTGTAATTGTTGCAAAGTGCATAAGGGTACCGCATTTATTGTTTGACTACCACAATTGATTGTCCTTGCATATTTGTAGCTAGCATGATGACTTGTGTAATATTTTGCTCCAACCTGATAGTGATGAGTTTCTTTCTATTATTTTGTAGTACACTAGAACTATTCTTGATTATCGAGAGTCAAGACCTTTAGGTTCAGTTTTGCACTTTCAGCTTATTGAAGTAGAGAGATATTTTGAGGTAGTTAGGCCTCTACTGGGTGTGTTATATACCTGAGATCATGACCAATAGGGGTCTAATATTTGCCTTGTTATAGAGATGGCACTTTAAGACTTTTACTTTTAGTTTACCCACTGGCGAATGCAGAGTCACTCTGGAGGATGTGTATCACATCCTGCAGATTCCTATCCAGGGTTCCCTTGTTGATTATGACTGAGACGCTAGTGTGACTGCCCTATCTAAGATTTTTGGTCTGCCCTAGGATCATCTTGGGATGTCTGATCCCTATGATATCCCATGGTCTAGGTTTGGATGGGTTTAGATAGGCTATCCACTTTGTTAGGCAGTTTGATTTGTGGGATCTTGTGTCCCAATCATCGCCAGCACAGATTCTCTATCAAGTTTGGTGTTTGTCTCTGGGGTATAGTTTGAGATCATACCGTATATGCCTAGGGTTCATGCATGTTGGACCACATGTAATTCCATATGTTCTATGTTTCTTACCTTGGAGGTAATTCTCTAGGTTGCAATGCAAATTTTATTCATATATGGACTTGGGAGCATATCTCAGTGTGTAGGCCTATAGGTGCTCTGGATCTTCCTACGGGGAGACCGCATGTATTTATGTATGATGGTACCATCATTTAGTCTCATATGGGACACTTGATGTTTTGGAAGATGTAGCTTGATATGATGTCGTACTTTATTTGGAGGCCTTACAGGGACTGTCCTATTTGAGATGGAGAGGATACACATTTACCTTTTTGTCGATAGCGGGTTCCTAATTGGTCATGTCAGTAAGCATGTGCATATGATAGACTTCCACAACACTGATAGGGTGTTGTGATAGTTTGGGGAGAGGTAGGATGTCACTGATTCATATGCCTACTTTTCTTGTAGATAGAGAGATGCTACTCTTTGCGGTGCAGTCATTCCTCTTGATGTGGTTGTTACTAAGTTCCAGGGTCTCATGCCTGTTGCATGGATTTGGTGGTCAGCCATTTTTATGTTGGTATGTGTTAGCTTTGCCCCTACCTAATGTACTTTTCTTTTTGTATTTGTCTTAGTGTATTTATTTTCTACTTTTTTATATGTAGTTGTTCTAATTAGCCTTTTATGCTTATCATCTATATGTTACTGATGTCTGAACTTGGTCTCTTTGCAGGCACTACCCCACAGTATGATGCATGGTGGGAGGCTACTCATCTGGAGCCACTAACTGATATATCACTCCCTATTGTTTATAGACTATTGAGGAGGCCACGTCAGAGGAAAGGTTAAGGGATGGATGGAGGAAGGGATGGTGGTGGTAGGGATGGAGGCTATGATGGTGGCCGAGATGGAGGACAGAGGAGAGATGGGGGTTGGGATAGTGGGAGGGGGAGAGATGGTGGTTGTGATGGTGGAGGGGGAGGGGNGGGGGGGGGGAGGGGTGGTGATGAAAGAGATGATCCTAGTCCTGGGGATTCTGGTGGTAGGGTTTGGATGAGGGGAGGAGGTAGTAGGTGGGTTTGACTGAGTTTTGTCCTTGAGGAGGAGGTTATGGAGGAGGAGGCACCACATTTTCTTTGTAGAGTGCATCCTTGAACTGCTGATGTGTTTTCTCTGAGAGTAGAGGATCAGAGAGTTACAGTTGATATTGATATACGTGATGTGGAGATCAATGGGGTGGATATTGAGGGTTCTGATTCTAGTTCCTCCACTGCTAGGAGCAGTACTGGTAGTAGTACTGGGAAGAGTGAGAGCAGTGACTCATGGATTGTGAGGGGGAGGGGATATGAGGGATTAGGGGATAGAGAGGAGGAGGGAGATATGGATGTGGCAACTGGAGAGATGAATATAGATCCTTCTGATCTCGAGAGACTCACTTAGGAGGTGTCTGATCTTCAGGATAGACGTGCTTCTTCTGATGCTAGTGCCACTTCTTTAGAGAGTAGGGTTGTAGTAGCTGAGGCCAGGGTGACTACTACATAGTATAAAGAGCAACAGGTTCATTCTGAGGTGTGGTCCTTTATTGATAGTGTACACGATTCTTCTCACTGGGATGTATTGGCCCGATTTTGGAGATCATGGCATGAGGCCTAGAGAGAGATTGATTACTGGCAGTGTCACTATGAGGGAATTGTTCCTTCAGCTCAGAGGGTTCCTAGCTATACTACTTTAGATAGATCCAATAGGACTTAGAGGTCCTAGAGCAGTAGTGTTGGTTCTCCTAGTCTATCACAGAGACTTGCATCTAATATGCCACCCCCTCATTCACATGGCGACGAGGGTGGGAGAAGCTCTTGTTGACATTGGAGACTTTCCATTTTGTATCATGTACCATTTTTTTTTTGATGTTCCATTGATGTATTTTGAGGCTTACAGATGATTGTATCTCGACAAACTGATATTTATTGATATATATATTGATCACCTTCTTGTTTTCTGACTTGCAACCGTTAATTTTACTCAGATATTGAGATTTATATGAGATGTAGCTAGTGATTTTATATGATGTACATTGATTTACTTTCTATATGTATGGTTCTACATTCTTTGTGCTTAAATGATGAAATATTTATGCAATGTGATTCTATTATGCAGACTCTTAGATGGATGATTTACTTTTCCTAGATGGATGATTATGCAGACTCTTAGATGGATGTTTATATGAGATGTTTATGGATGCATTTTATTATGATTACCATGTATGCAGATGCTTGTATTTCTTTTTTTGTTTTCTGATACACTTTTAATAGAATGAATGCAATCTAATATGGACAAAATATCTAAGTAATACATGTGTTAGTTAGAAGGAAGTTAGTTTGGAATTTTCTCTAGGATCGATTAATAGATATGAATGATATAAATAGTGGTTGACGTGGGGGTACCCTAAATTTTGATAATTTAGAAGTCCCAATCCATTATTAAGAAGCATGTTTCTCCATAAAATAAAATAAAATATCAAAGCAAGGAAGCTTTATGACACAAATAAGTAGAACTAACTAATCGAAGCCTTCAGAAAATGTTGGAATTTAGACCTGCTACAAAGATGATTTCAACAGAGGATAAAGATGGTCAAATTTTAAAAATCTAAAAAAGACTCAGTTCGGGAAATCAAATTTCCTATCTCTAGAAGAAATATTAGTTTTTCACAAGGTGTTTTGGATTTTCGACCAAAGCCAAATCCGAAAGTTAGGTAGTTATTTTTTAGTTAGTTTATTGTTTTTTCAAAATAATTTGTAATAAGAGTTGTGTCTTTGCACCCTAAAAAGGTGTGAAAG
>MU226743.1:1903970-1919840 GCA_018584345.1 Thuja plicata | reverse complement strand
TTGATTAAGGCCTCGGTCAATTGGGCTGTCATCTGAGAAGTATTACCTTTTTGAAATATCTTTGAATTTGTTTTAGGTTGCATGTACATTCCATAACACCTTTGAAGTGATAATTTTTCTTGTAAAAATGCCTTTGAGGTTGAACATAAGATTGGAATAATCTTTACTCTATTGCCCGTGATAGAATAAGGCACTGGTCTAATCATTATTTGGATTATAGTTATTCAGTTCATTGTTATAGTTTTGTGATATCTTATCCATCTATTTATTTCAATTTACATACATATTTACTAAACATTCTTTCAATTACTCAAAGTATTTCAGTTTACAGTTTATGATATATTGCTTACAATTTGATTTATTCAAGCCTAGTTACCATACTTTGAGAGACAGAAGTTTGAGTTCCATACACAAGTTATCTACTATAAAAATCATGTTCAGGTGAAGGTTCACCTACCTTGGTCCTACAGAGCCAAAAGTGCAGGGGAAGAAGATCATAATTGATCATTCCCGTTAGTTGGCCAAAAATAATTGGTTTTCTAAACATTAGATTGGCAAGTCCATAGGAAATGCAATTCAGCATTTTTGGGCACCAACATGAAGATTGATAGATATGAATTGATAGAATGGATGAGTGACCCATTTTGCTGTCGTGTTTCCAATTTTTGTCATCATTGCATCTTTTTATGAAATTCTAAAGAGTGTCCAATGCATCCAGATCTTAGACCATTTGGATACCGCTATGACCACTTGATAACCAGAAGGAGTAGAGAGATTGATAGAAAAAGAACTTAGTGCACCCAAATATTGACCATCTGGATACAACTATGTTCCCTATTGTGAAAAAAAAGAGAGCCAAAAGCACCTAGATATTGATCATGTGGATACCGCTTTGCTCATCGACCATTCAAAAAAAGATAAAACCAAGATATAATTCCAACGCACCCAGATCTTAGACCATCTAGATGTTGCCATGAACTCTTGATTTTGAAAAGAAAGACAAAAAACCAAGATAGAATTCCAATGCACCCAGATCTCAGACCATCTGGATATCGCTATGAACTCTTGATTTTGAATAAGAAGGTAACAAAGAAGGAATTTCCAATTCTTTCCCAGGGTTAATCTCAGATCGTGGAACTGCGCGGATGCCAGATAAGTGACAATGCCTACCGCATTTATCCTAAATCATCATGGCCCTAGAATTGAAGTGAATATTCTATAGACATCAATCAAATAAAACAAGTTATGATCTATCATGGCTACTCTCCTCACTTGGTGGATCCTGGAGTAGCATAAGAATATAACCATGAAATATAGACTGACATCTAACCGACGACTAACCTAGTCAATATTTTGATTGTTCCTTGATTCAATTTGATTATCTTGATTGGCTTGACTCTCTTGATATGCTTGATATGCTTGATTGTCTTGATTGTGTCTTGTTTCAGTAATAGATGACTCATATAAGAGTAACCTTTCTGGTTTTGATCATATCCTTCATTGTGTAAGATGATTGATTGATTGATTGATTGATTTGGATAATTTTTGGTGGTTGATCAAGCTGTGTCAGATGGGACCAATGCTGATTCACAAATCTCATTGTTCTGACATTTGATAGATTGGCTTGGTCGCTAGTTTTCATGTTGATAGATTTGATAGATTGAGAAAGTTGTGTCATATGGGCCTAATGCTAATTTTCAAAGGTCATTGTTTTGACATTGATTGACTTGGCGTGATTTCCCTTTGCTTTGTTGATAACCAAGTTGGTTTTATTGCTTTAGATTTTGCAATTTTTGTATAGTTTTTAATGAAGATTGTTTTTTTCAGGATTTTTGATGAGTTTTTTTATTTTTTAGGAATTTTTTCAGGACATTTCGAATCACCCCTAGTCTGGTGGACTAGTACTAACCATGGATAAGTGTTCAGAGGGGATTGTGCTTCTAGATATAGCTTGGGTATTCAGTCTTGCATTTGAAGTTTGCTCAAGATTTTGATCTTAGAGTTCATTGATGGTGAAGCTGGATTTGAACACTTGGCACATGTTTGCCAGGTTTTCACCAAGGTACCTACTCAATAGCCCTCTTTTTCCAGGTTCTCACTAAGAGATTGATTTTTTTTCTCTTAACTTTTTTTCTTTTTTTGGTTTTTTTATCGTCGCCAAGGCGCCTGTTTGTCAGGTTTTCACCAATGTAAAATTTTTTATTTTTTTATTTTTTTGGTATTTTCTAGATATGTAGATAGTTTCCTTAACCATTGAGACCTCAAGCACAGAACCTCTTCAGGTGCATTCTTCTTATGTACCTGGGGAGCTAATCTCCTTCTGGTGTTTCTAGTTGGTATGCCCCACTCTAGGTAGAGTTGACACTGACATATGGTCCTAGCCAATTAGGATTGAACTTTCCTGGTTTCACTCGCTCTACTTAGTTCTTTTGATTTTCCATAAGGATGAGGTCTCCTACCTAAAATTTTTGTGGCCTCACCTTCTTATGATAGTTCCTTCTAAGGTGATTCTGATAGCCTTGTAAGTGGTTGAATGCATTTTGTCTTCTTTCATCTAATAGTTCCAGTTCACTGAGCCTTGCTACTCTGTAGTCTTCATCTAAAATTAGGTTCTTCAATGATATCCTTAGGGATGGGATTTCCACTTTAGGGGGTAGGACCACCTTTGATCCATATACTAGGGAGAAAGGAGTGGCTCTTGTAGGTATTCTCACACTAGTTCTATATGCCCATAATGTGGGACTAAGCTATAAATTCTAGTCTTTCCCTGATTTATTAATTGTTTTCTTCAAAATTTTCAAAATGGTCTTGTTTGTCACTTCAGCCTAGCCACTCCCTCGAGGATAATAGAATTAAGAGAACCCTTGTTTGATTTGGAACTGTTCACAAAGATCTTCAACATCTTTTTTTTGGAAAAGTGTACTATGATTTGTTAGGATGGTTTGAGGAATTCCATATCGACAGATGATATGGTTGAGTATGAACATTGAGATCTGCCCTCTAGTTATGTAGGTGAGGGGAATTGCTTCCACCCATTTAGTGAAGTAGTTTTTTGCTACTATGATGTTTTATGTCCATTAGCTGAAGAAGGTGTAATCTTACCCACTAGGTCAAATCCCCACATAGAAAATGGTAAGGTGAAGTGATAGGATTTAGTTCTTGGGTGGTGCATGGATGAGGTCTCCATGAATTTGGCATTTCCTACACCTTTGTAAATAATTGTTTGCATATGTCTCTATTGTGGGCCAATAGTATCCCATGTGGGTGATATTTTTAGCTAAGCTATTGCCACCTCTGTGGGTTCCACAAATTCCTTAATGTACCTTGTACACAGCTCTCTGGGATTCTATGGAAGTGAGACTTGTAATAGTGTTTCATCTAGACTTCGTCTATATATAGTATTTGCAATAATGGTGTACCTAGAGGCTTGGCAGATGAGGGAATTTTTCTAGTTCCTAGACAAGTCAGGAGGTAAGACACTAGTTTGGAGGTAATTATACACATCATGGTACTATGGGGTTTCATGACCAACAAGGACACACGTTGATTTTGTGAATGGTGCTTGATGTGATGGCATCATGAGTTGCTCCACTAGAAACTAGAATTAGGTTTCATTTCTTGGTATATCGATCAGTGATGCTATGGTAGCCATTGCATCTATAGATTTGTTTTGAGCCCTTGGTATTTTCTCAAAAAAGATGTATTGGAACTTAGTGCACAACCTATCCATTTGTTCTCTATATGGTATTAGCTTCTCATCTTTTGTCATATATTCATTGTTGACTTGGCTAATGACCAACTATGAATCTCCCTAGACTTTAAGGTTCTTGATTCTCCATTGAACTGTTGTCTTTATTCGAATGACTAGTGCTTCATATTTGGCTATGTTGTTTGTGCATGGGAAGTTGAGTCTGAAATATTTTGCAATCGCATCATTCTTTGGAGTGATGAGTACTATCCCTACTCCTGTACCATGGTTGATGCATGACCCATCAAAGTATAGTTTCCACGTCTCTATTATTGATTGTAGTATCAAAATAGACTCATCTGGAAAGTCAGAAATTATAGGTTGATGATCCTGAATAGGTGCCTGTTCCAGTTAATCCGCAAACACTTTCCCTTTGATGGCTTTTTTGTCTACATATAAAATGTATAACTTTCTTAAGATCATTACCCACTTTGTGAGTCATCCAGTGAGTGCTACTTTGCTTAGTAGATACTTTAAAGGATCAATACGTGCTATAAACTTTGTTTGGTGACTCAACATGTAATGCCTCAGCTCTTGGGAAGCAAAAACAACTATGAGGCATGATTTTTCAATAGACATATAGTTGATCTCATAGCCTACCAATTTTATTCTTAGATAGTAGATATATCTTTCCTTGCATGTGTCATCATGTTGTGCTAAGAGTACTCCTAATGCTGATTCAGTTTCTGAGATATATAGAAGCAATTGTTTACCTTGGACTAGTGGCGCCAATATGGGAGATTTGAGTAGATAGTCTTTAAATATTTGGAATGCTTGTTCACATTGTTCTGTCCATATGAATTTGATGTCCTTGTGTAGTAGATGTTTGAATGGGTGGCACTTGTCTGTTACCTAGGCTATGAAGTGCCTAATGGATTAGAGCCTGCATTGTAACCCCCTTAGTTGCCTTAGGTTGGTCGGTGGTGGCATGTCCAATATTACTTTGACTTTCTCTGGGTCTACCTCAATGCCTCTATGTGACACTATGAACCCCAATAGTTTCCTTTTTGTGACCCCAAATGCACATTTCTTTGGGTTTAAGTGGACCTTGTATTCCTGCATTCTGTCAAAGATGGGTCCCAATACTTGTAGATGATCCTTTCTAAACATTGACTTGGAAAGTATGTCGTCAACATATTCCTCCATTTTCTTGTGGATGAGATCATGAAAGATGGTTGTCATGGCCCTATGATATATTGCTCTAGCATTTTTTAGACCAAATGGTATGATGTTCCAATAGTAGGTGCCCCATGCACATGTAAAATTTGTTTTGTGTTGGTCCTCTGGCGTGATCCTTATCTAATTATACCCTGAAAAACCATCCATGAGTGATAGCATCTGATGTCCTTCTGTTAGACCTACTATCATATCAATGTTAGGCAAAGGAAATTCATCCTTGGGACAAGCTTTGTTAATACCTCTAAAGTATGTGTAAATTTGAATCTGACCATTGTGCTTGGTACCTGGTACCAGATTAGATATCCAGTCTATGTATGGGATCAGTCTTAGGAACTTAGCATCTAGGATATTTTTCAATTCTTCCTTGACTAGTAATGCAACATGGGGATGCATCTTTCTTAGCTTCTTTTTGATAGGTGTGGCATTGGGTAGCAATGGGAGATGATGTAGCACAAGATCTGGATCTAATCCTAGCATGTCTAAGTAGGACCATGCAAAATTGATCTTCCTTTCCTTGAATAAACTGATGAACTATTCTCTCTCCTTGGGGGTGAGTGATTTTGCTAAGTAGATGTTCTTTGCGTTCTTGTCATCACCCAAGTTAACTTCTTTCATTTCTTCTACTAATAATGCCGACTTTTCCTCTGTCAAGGGGAGGATTTCATGCTCTCCATCTTCTAGCACCTCAGTGAGGTTTTTACTAGAATATATGTCTTGTTTTGTCTTTTTATCAATTTTTGTGCCAGTAAGCTTCTTTCGGTTTTCACTTACTGATGATTATTTTTTATTTTTCAATTATTTTTGATGACTAGAAAGAGGAGATTCCTCCCCAAATTATATTTATCTATCAAGGTTAATGGAGAAACCTTCTTTATGGTCTCCTGATGGAATTCCCTCTCTAAGTCCCATGGATTTTGTGATAGCCTCATCATTCTTGAAGGTATCCATATAAGGCGGTCCTTGTTGACCCCACTCTATCAGTTTTGGGTGTACAAGACATAGGTCCTCATGGTGGGTGGACTTTGTTTGGTTGAATGGGACAACGGAGATGGTTCTAACAAACCTAGACTATGATGTGGACGCACCACCTAATGAATTTCTATCAATATGTTTTTCGATACAGGGTTGGTCATCTATGGTTAATCAGTCGAACAGATCGTCAAGGTGTATTGTGGTGGATGGACAATGGGAATATTTTGGGATTGATGGCTCAGAGTCGTGAATGAATCTCCACTCGTAATTGTGGGAGTCATTTTTTCTAGAATTCTCATCGGATGTCTTACTTCCCTCATTATCATGGATTTCTTGGTTGAGGGTAATCAAGATTGAGAGGTTCCTACTTCGGCTAGCAACAACTATTGAAGTATGTTGTTGATTAAGATGTGTTCCAAGTTTTTCCCCCGGTGTAACTCTTCTATTTTTTCTTTTTCAATGGGTATGTCTTGGATGATAGGACTAGTTATTTTTTTCCCATAGCCTAACCCTCTCTTGTTTCTCTGGGTTGGCGGGAGAGACAATTCCATTAAACCTTGTTGTCTTGCCCCTAGACTGGTTGTACCATCATACCCAAACCTTTGCAGCATTGTATAGCCAGTTCCATAGGTTGATACGGGTAGGGGTTGTTGAAGTGTCTCTTATAGATCTTGATACAACCATGTATTGATATTTGGATCAAATGGGTTCTCTTCTGCAATGTCTCCCCATCTAATAAAGGTTATGGTTGGACACCTGAATAGAACAGGTTCTAGGGTTTCTGTTGTAGTAGCTAGTTGTGGCATGCCATATGTTCTTGGGCTTTGAGGCATGTTTTTGATAGTGAAAGCTTCCTTGCAGCTGTATTCACCACATCCCTTGTTAGTAATAAATATTTTTCTTGATTTTCCTATGATATCTTTTGGAATTGAATTTTATGTGGATGGGATACTTGCCTCTTGGTTCAAGGGAACCTGGTTGTCAGTACTGGTTTGAACCTCATTACAGTATTAGAATGGATTTGGATCTCCCTCAATAATGATTTCTTCCCCTTGGTGTGGGAACTTTATGGACCGATGATATGTGGAGGGTACAGCTTGCATCTCATGTATCCATGGTCTCCCTAGTAACATGTTGTATCCCAACTCTAGGTCTAGGATCTGGAAGGGGGTATTCCTGACAACTAGACCAATCCGGATAGGTAGAATTATAATACCTTTGGAGGATCTTTCCTCTTCATCATAGGCTCTTATGTTGATCCTTCTTGTGAAATCAATACTGGATTTCGAGTAGCCCAATTTCTTGATTAAATTTAAAGTACAAATGTTTAATCCAGCCCCACCATCAACAAGGACTCTACGGATTATGCTTTTGTAGACTTGGACAAGCAAGTACAAGGGATCATTATGCAAGGTTTTGTGTGGTGGTACATCATGGTCTATGAATGTTGCATGTTTGTTGGCTTCTATATGGTTAACCATTGTTTGGAAGCTCTCATGGGTTATGTCCCTTAGGAAAAATGCTTTCTGAAGGGCTTGGTCAAGTGCTTGTTTATGCTGCGAAGATATGCGTAAGAGGTCAAACATGGAGATTTGGGTAGGCATGCACTTTAGCTGATCCACTAGGCTTGTCTGTGAACCAGAGGTTTCATGAGGGTTGACTGGTTTAGAAGATGAGGAAGGTGCTCCTTTTAAGACAACTCTTGTACGATGCGTGGTTACAATAGATTTTTTACCTTGGTCTCTGATAGTGATGGTAGCCCCATGGGTATCTGAAGGATTTAGCCAATTGATAGTTATCACTATTGACATAAGTGTAGTTGACCTATTTTGACTATCCACCAGACCCAGAGGTTTTCCCTTTATTGTGATCATGGAATGTGTCATTGAATATCATATGATCAGTTGTTCCTTTTGTTTGGGTGTTGGTTACATTGATGACCCCTGTGTTAATCAGTTCTTGGATAGTATGTTTTAATCAATAACCATTGGGTGTCTTATGTCCCTTCACTCGATGAAAATTTCAAAAGTCATTATCATTGTACCACTTTGGTTTGATTGCACCATTTTCATATTCCTAATTTCTGGGAGAGTGATATTGTTGGATTGTATCATCTTTCTTAAGGATGATTCTATCGACTCTCCTAATGGTGTGAAATCTCACTTTGGGAACTAAAATCATGGTTGGTGTTGAGCATGTGGTTGACTATTTGACACAGTAGCCACTTGGACATGGGGTGGTTAATTTTGAGTGTATGCTTGTGGAATGGGCACCGTGGGTTGTTGGTTAGTCATAGGTGCGCCTTGCAGTGACACTTTGGGCTGGGCATAGTTGACCATTTTCACATCAATGACACCATCACTGGTGACACTTTTGTTTTTATTCCACCACTTAGCTTTGTCCATTGTGGTCTTGTTTGTATTTGTTTGGGTAGGATCTGCAAGGATACCTTGTTTAACCAAGTTCTTCTCACAACAAACTCCTTGTTTGATGAGTTTTTTAAAGTTTGGAGCTAACTACAATTCTATTGTGAATGACATGTCTGGAATCAGATTGCCAATGAACATGACTATTAGGTCTTTCTCAGGTACATCATACATGATTATATTTGTAGTATTCTTCCATCTTTGTAGAGATTTTACAAAATACTCTCCATCTTTTTGTTTGATATCACAAAGGTCCTTGATGTTGACCTTGCGCTCGATGTTATGATGGAAGTGAGAGATGAAATTTTTGTCCAATTCACCCCAAGACAGGATGCTATGAGATAAATGTGAGAACCATTCCATTGCTAGTCCGGCTAAGCTTTGTGGGAGTAGTGGCATTAAGTATGTCTCATCATGTGCGACTTTGACGCAACTATTAAATAATTCTCGAATATGCTCAATAGGGTTGGTATTGCCCCTATATTTGTCAAATTTTGGTACCGAGAAGTGAGTTGGGAATGGAGACATGTCAAGAGAGTGATCAAAGGGGCATGGGTATAAGTCCTCTATGGTGTAGAATTTTTTTTCCCTTGATTTTTCATATCCATCATTTTGGTTTGAAGGTTGTGCACTTGTTGGATCAGCATGTCTGTTTGAGACTGAGGATGATTTGTGACATTGTACCTCTATTTTTTAGTAGGTATGAGGTAGCGCCTCTGTGTCCCT
This sequence comes from Thuja plicata, assembly GCA_018584345.1. Classification (NCBI taxonomy): domain Eukaryota; kingdom Viridiplantae; phylum Streptophyta; class Pinopsida; order Cupressales; family Cupressaceae; genus Thuja; species Thuja plicata. The sequence goes on along the minus strand of MU226743.1, from coordinate 1,910,789 downwards.
TGACTAAGAACATAAGACCTCATCCTTGGAACTTGATATTGATTTCCAAACACATGATTCTGATATGGGGGCACGTGAGTGGCCCAAGGTTGATTATGTTGTGTTTTTTGTTGGGGTTGGAGTTGTTGTTGCTACAGAAGCTAGGATTGCTAATGTTGGGGTTGGGGTTGTTGTTGCTATTGAAGATGGGATTGTTGTTGTTGGGGTTGAGGTTGTTGTTGTTGTTAAAGCTAGGATTGTTTTTGTTGTTGGGGTTGGGATTATTGTTCCTGCTAAAGTTGGAATTGTTGTTTCTGGCGTTGAGGTTGTTGTTGGGTGAGCAAAGGTATAACCTTGGGTGGGCATCGACTTAAAGTCAAACCTCCAGAGATGGATCCATGTGGGAATGATGTGTTGACCCCAAGGCTAGTAGTCATTGACTGTAGTAGCAGCATGGTTACAAAAAGGTTGCTTCTTTTTGGTGGGATTGAGGTCATAGCATGAGAGCTTGATTGGATAGGCCATAAGGCTGAGGGTTGAGGCATACTAGTGACCATGGGTGCACTTGGTTGGGATCCTTTCATGCTTTGTGTGGAAGACATGCTTGCTTGGTTTGTAAAATTGATTTGATTGGACATAATTTGTTTTGTTGTCATTGTTGTCAAGGATGGGAAGATTTGAGATACCATAGGTTCTGTTTGAGAGGGTCGAGTAATGTTTTGACCTGTGAGAGAGTTTTCGGGCCTTATGGTTAAGACATTGAATTCAGCGGGGAGTTTGACTCCCTTCTTTATAAACATGGCTAAGAAACATTTGGGGTTCCTCTCTACAACAGTGTCAACCACTTGTGTGGAATAGGCATCTTGCTCTATATATTTGAGCTCCTCTTCTATGACATTTTGGAACAAAGATGACCCATGGGGATTCTCAATGAATAGAGAAGGATTGGTATTTGTGAAAGGATCATCCTCTCACTCTACTTCCTAAGCAGGGAATCTATTGATATAAGACTCATTAGGTTGAGCTTTAGCCTTTGACCTTGTGTAAGGCCCTCCATGAGGTGTTTGAGACAAAGTGTGGTCCAAATTTTTTTATTATCTTGATCTCAAAGTTTTGATGATGTAAGAATAAGATTTGTTGCCTTTTCCTGGGACAAAGTCACTGATAGAGATAATCATGATGTTGAGATAATGGGATGAAGATACTTTGATTATGAACTTTTGAACTAACAATGCTTGGACAATTATCATGCTTTTAAAGAAGGGATGATCTTCAATGTTTAGAGCTTCACACAATGTTCTTCATATTTTTTTGGGATAGACACTGGTCTTTGACACACAAAAATGGAGATTATTTTCAAGGTTTTACGTCAAAATAGGTGTTAAAAGATATCTGGTCAATTGCAGCAAAACTCCACTGATTGCGGTAAAGTGACTGGTTCATTGCGGTAATCTATCATTGATTACAGTAATAAATAGGTCAATTGAGGAAATAAAAAGGATGATTATGACAAACTTTTCTCAATTGTGGAAAAATGTGGGAAATTGCAGCAAAGGGGAAATAGTCTCAAAAAGACTCAAAAATAGGCCTCACTGTTTGACAATTTTGATTTTCTAGAACAAGGCTTCTGTTTTGAAAGAGAGATAATGTTGACAACCCTAGACTTTAACAATTTTGACTCATTTTGACAATTTTTGATGTTTGTTTTGCATTTTGGAAACTGATCAAAGAACAAGCACGATAGATAATGTGTTTTGAAGAATGAAGACTGACATGTGTATGTTCTACAAATTTTTCAAGTTACAATGTTATCCCGAGGTCTCAATAATGAATAGTCATATTAATCTAATTCAATGGCTTCAAAATACAATATTATAGGCTCAATGCTTGAATGTTTGTTAACTCACACAACAATTGTCACACTACTAGGACACGAAGGTCCACGACGTAGGTGCCCGTGTTTTTTTCATTGCCAAATATTGTTTTTCTATAGTGAATATCGCTTTCACTACATAAATATCTTGGAACACATATGTTGGGAATCTTGGGGGGGAATTTCGCAACCCCTTGAACTATAATAAGGTATCTGTTTGGAGGTAAACTGGGTTGGTCTCTAATTAATAGGTTCTAGTAGGGTCTATGGAATCTATCCAATTGTTTTGTATGTGTGTGACTCACTTAAGAGCCTAGTTGACCACGCTGGCTCCCTAGGTATATTCACCCGATCCATACTATCATCAACACACCTTGCCTGAGCTTGGATAGATATAAATGGAACTTTGGTTCGCGTCTTGTTTATATACTGATTGAAAGGATTTACTAGTTTAAGGTCGTTCTCCAAGGAAGAAGTGCATTCCCCAGATAGGCCTTTCTAAAAAGTATAAAGGTGTTTAATCTAACAGATTGTGCAAGTGCACCAAAAACTCAAGACACAAGGTTAATCGCTTAAACCCCAAAGTTGAAATGTGAACTAAGCTAAACCACCATACAAGCACAAGTATTTAGTTTTAAGCCCAAAAGTAGGTGTTGATTGCTTGTTCAGTTTTAATTCCCAACTTGAAATGTTCATTTTCTTTGTTCAATTCTTAACATCCATGTCAATTTTAAAGCACCAAAGTGTAAATGTGAGTTTCAAGATGATGGCATCCAATTTTCCTTTTAAGAACAAAATTGACAAGTGAATTGATTTTAGGTTTGCTTTGTTAAGACAAGTTAGTACCCCAAAAATACCTGCAAATGAGAGTATGTGTAACTTTGAAACAAAGAAACGATTCATAATCACAACAACTTACCCTTCTCTATTCTCAGTGATTTGTCCAGTCCTGCACAGAAAACTATAAAATGTCAGATTAAAAACAAATAGACAGTATTTGGATCTAATAAGCAATATTTTTGGCAATTATAGTAAAGCACTGGCAATTGCGGCAAGGAACAATCAGTTGCGGCAAGATTTTGGCAATTGTGGCAAAGCATTTCTGATTACGGTAAAGAACAACCAATTGCGGCATGGATCAGACAATTACGGTAATTTGTGAGTGATTGCGGTAAAATGATGACGATTGCGGCATTGTTCAGATGATTGCGGCACCGAGCAATAAAATATACTTGTGAATAAAGACAGGAAAATTTTGCAAAAACCTTTCAACAATTACGGTAATAAACTAGACAATTGTGGCAAAATGCTGTCAATTGTGGTAAAGCACCAGCGATTGTGAAATTACATAGATATCGAGAAAAAGCATAGGAAAGAATTCTGAAATCATACAGTCGTGGCTGAAAAGATCTGTTTGTTGTTTGCAAGGGATAGTCGGGTTGTTTGATTCACGTCGGGTTCACCAAAATATACGCAATGGGGATTGAATTCATGCAACACTCAACAAAGAGGGTTAGTAGCACCGATTTGCAATGGGGGAAATCAAATGGAAACAACTACTAAAAAAAAATTGTGAATCAATAAAATGTACAAGAAAATAAATGAATGCAAACCCAATTGCTTAAAGCTTCTATTGTCTTTCTCTAATCCTTCCAAAACATTGTTTTTTATGCTTAGTATTGGTGTGGGCAGCGTCTATGACCTGGGAGCATCAAGAATTTGATAATTTAATATGTGTGTGTGTGTGTGTGATCACAAGATGGCTTGAATGCTAGAACCAATTTGACAGAGTAATGGCGCATGTGAGCTTGAAATCCTAGATCCTTCAAATGGTTATGAAAGGTTTTTTATATAGGAATTGAGAATGAGATGAATGGTTGAGATCAATCCCAAAGAGAGGAAGATGAACGGTTGAGATCAAAGGTAACTAGAGAAGCCATCAGTAAACTCCACCTCTTCAACTGGGAGAGAGGAGATAGAGTTTGGTTAACTGAAGAGCTGATTTTGAGTTACCTTTTAGAACTGAAGAGGTGGGTGGAGTTACCTATGTGAACTAGAGAGATGGGTGGAGTAACCCATGTGATCTGATTAAGGATTATCTCTTTGAAAATAAATGAATATTTAATTTATTTATGTAATTAAAGTTTTCAACATGTGAGATAATTGAATTCTTTTTTATTTAGAATTTCTTCATTGAATGAAATTAAATTAATTTAATTGAAATTAATTTAATTGGGAGAATTTAATTAGTAAGTTTAAATAATTTCAATTTAAACTTTAGGAAATTGAATTTAATTAATTAATTAATAGAAATTAATCAATTAAGGTTAATTAATTAAATAAAATTAATTATTTAATTAATTTTGGGAATTTGATTAGATGATTTGGGGAATAAGTTTAGAAGAAAATAGATAATCAATTAATGATTAAAAACCCATTAATTAATAGATGAAAAGTAGTACTTTTAATGTCAAGTCACACGTCTGTCCATTATAGGGTGTCTACAGAATGAAGTATCTATCACCATAATAGCTGTTTGTTCTCATTGGTCCACATAGGTCAGTATGGACTAATTCTAGAATAGCATTAGATGTGTAGGTTTTTCTCTTGAAACTAGACTTTGTAATTTTACCTTTTTGACAATTCTTACACATGACATGGTCAGACTTTGACATGCTCAGTAAGCCTCTTACTTTCCTTTTATTGCTTATCCTAACCATGTTGTCAAAATTCACATGACATAACCTTTTATGCTACAACTATATGTCTTTGTTTTTAGCCATTAAACAAGTGGTGTTAATATAATTAAGATAGAATAGGTTACCTTTTGTTTGTTCACCGGTTTCAATCAACCTTCCTAATTCATTAAAGATCTTTGCCTATTTTCTCTCAAATGCAACTCGGTGTCCTGTGTTATTCAGCTGTGAAATACTCAATAGATTATAGTTAAGTCCTTTCACCCAATATGCAATTTCACATCTGATCAAATTATTCAACATGATTGTTCCTTTACCTTCAACTGGACAAGGTGAGTCATTACCCATTCTTACTGATCCACCATTATAATATTCAAAAGTTTCAAACTTTTCTTTATCTCCAGTCATGTGGTGAGTACAACCACTATCAATAATCTAGACATCATTTTTAATAACCTTAGATATGAGTGCAGTCTCAACATACCTTTCTTCTTTGTCTAAATCATCCTTCATAGAAACAAATACCACCTCAATATCTTCATCATATTTGGTGTCATTATTTTTAGCTTTGTTCTCATCCAGGTAAAAATCTTTCTTCCCTTTGTCCTTGTAGTCTTGGTTGTCTCTTTTATCAGATTGTTGATTGCTTCAGTAATCTCGGTCATCACCTCTGTCAAACTTCTTTTCATATGATCTATCATCTAATATGTCATATTTTCTTTTATTATGACATCTAGCAGAAAAGTGTCCAATCTCTTTATAGTTAAAATATACCAATGGTAATTTACCTTTGCCTCTCTACAATCTTCTAGCCATTAGTGCTTCAATCTCATCAAGTTCTTGGTCATCACTATCACTTTCACTATCATTTCTCATAGTGTGTTTATGACTTGATTTACTTATTTTCAAATAAGATTTGAATGCAGACTAAATAGTTGGTAGGACACTATTGTCAAAGTTATTCATCTCAAATGAAATAAGTCTACCAATGAAACTATCCAGAGTAACATTGTTATTTTGTACTTCTCTCATTTATTGTATAGTAGATACTCTAATAGCATAAACAGGCAGTAAGGTTCTTAGAATTTTACTTACCATTTTTTCTTCTTCAAGTACACCTCCTACTCCTCGGATAGCATTAACAACATCTATGATTTAGCAGATGTACTGAGTGATGTTTTCTCCTTCTTTCATTCTGAGGTCATCAAACCTTCCTCTTAGGATTTCTTCCTTAGCTCTCAGTACATTCTTATCTCCTTCATGTACTAGCTTGAGTTTGTCCCACATTTTCTTTGTATGGTGCATGATTTGACATCTTCAAATTCAGCATCGGAGAGTGGGGGAAGCAATTTCTATCATCATATAATTGTTCCCATGATTTTCTCTCAATTGATCAACTGTTGGAGGTCTAGTAGGTAAAACAAATTTAGTATCTAAGTATTGAGGGACATCATTTCCAATATCTGATAGGTGGAGTCTTATCCTACATGATGTAAAGTTGTCCTTGTTCAACTTAGGAACATCCCTTTTTCTCATCTTGTGATCTTTATCTTGAGTCTTTAAACTGTAAGGAAACTCAGGTGCGGAAACAACTTCCTACACTAATCTCTATAGGAAAGTATTGTGCAAATTATTTTAAATCCTTACAATTTCAGATTTGTTAACTAATTTAACAATGATATTGCAGCCACATACCATGCATACAGAAAATAGAGAATGACACAATGATTTACCCTGGGGAAAACCTTTCGGTAAAAAACCCCAGCACTCCAAAACCTGCACAATGTATTATCTTCAACACAATGGTTACAACACACTTGCAATGAAAGTTCTTTCAGGAGACAATCGACAATCTAAGACAAATCCAGTAGCACCAGATCATACCAATAATACACTCTTTTCGTATCCTTTCTTGTAACCCTAAAAAACACTTATATCATGCACTTTCCTTTTTAGGGCAACTTCCAAGGATAGCCGTATTAGGGTTTCACCATTCTCTGAGAAAATAGGAACCCCATAATTGTGGAAGAGTGTAAAGTACTCAACTTTATTAGTTGCCACATGTCTTGCATGTCTTCACCTGTCATTGAAATCTCCTAGAAATAGCTCTTACGTGTCATAGCAATCCGTCATAACCCTTTCAACCATGATCTCCTTACACACAATTCAAGATGCTGACACATCAAGTGGAGTGACACATCAACATGCCAACTAGACATGTACACTCACACTTAATTACATTATTTGTAAGAAATACATTTTACAAAATAA
>MU226743.1:1870408-1881683 GCA_018584345.1 Thuja plicata | reverse complement strand
CCACACCCACGTACACCCCCCAAAACGGCTCCGAGAAAAATGAAAAAAAAATTGATTCATCCATAACATATATGGAAAAGGTGGATATTATCCAAGTAAAATGCATATAAAAAAAAGAACCCTGCAAATTTGCATCTCCGTTCCAACCTGCAACAAAAAAAAGGGAGAAGGGAAAATCATGGAAACCCTAATTTGAAATTAGGGTTAGGGTGGAGTGGATTGAAATGAGAGAGAGAAATAAAGTTTCCAAAATAAGATAACCAACTCATATGGAAGATGTAGAAACCCTAAATAGGGTTTTGAATGAAAATAAATAAAATAATATTTGTGTTTTTGAATTCCTTTGAGAAAGTCAAATAGAAGGGAAATTTTTTATTAGTTGTGTCTTTTCATTTTTAAAAGGGTGGATTATTTAACAAGTGTAGATTTTAATATAAAGGGGAACTTTAGAATTATACTGAAAAACTATATAATGTTAGAATAAAAATGATTAAAATATCATGTTGTAAAATAATGTTTATAATGTGACTAATATAATGATTGTAATAAATGATTATAGTATAAGGTTTAAAAATAATATATTAGTGGTATAATTAAAATATGATTATAGTATATTGTTTTTAAATAACTTGTTTACAATAAGATTACAATATAAGGGTTGGCAATAAAATGTTTATAATATGATTATAAAATAAAATATTTTATATTATAAAGGTGTCATTTAATTTTATAAAGGGTAAAATCAACGCAATTAAAAATGTCATAATAATTAAATTTCTATAGTGAATTTATTATTACATTCCTAAGGGTAAGAGTGAAATCATTGGAAGATGATAATTCTATGTCATTAATTAATCATATAATCGTTAAAAGACTTTATTAAATCTCTCTTTATTAAAATTTAATCATTTGAAGATTTAAATATTTAAACCAGACTAATGATAGTCACCCTAGTTGAACCACAATGTCTTACCCCTATTGAGGGAAGTTGACTAGTTAACCTTGGAGGGGGTGGTACCCCGCTTGTTTATCAACCAACATGATACCCCTCATCTTCAATAAATTCTAACCATTTTCCATTTGAAATTAATTCTATCCAGCTATGTTGTAGCTCCTATAGTGAACTTAGTAAACACATGTACCTCAACAACATGCAACACATTAGTTATTTTATCATGTTTAAAAAAAAGTTGGTGTGTTTCTGCCCTTAAATTTTGGGCACGACAACTCCATCATTGAGAACTCAAGGTATTATGTTTCAGAAAGCCATAAAGATAAACTTACCCCCCCCCCCAATCACTAATAAATAATGTTGATAAGAGATTAACTTTCCATGTCTATGACATAGATAGGGATGAGAAATTATCATTCCCCCTATTCATGAGCTAATCATAGAAAATTAATTTATTCCGACCAATATTGTAACTTGGGGATGAAGAAAAGAAAGATGAAAATCCATTTACAAGATGAAGTACACTAGTCTATGACATGTTTGAAGTGATTTACTAAGTACAAAAATGTGGGCTAATGCCAGAAATTGGAATCTGGTCTTGTTGCCCAGCATGTCGATCAAGGATGCTATAATAGCCATTGCATCCACTGCTTTGTTTTGAACTTTTGGAACCTACTTGAATACAATGAAATGAAAAGAAGGCCACAAATTGTCCATCAACTCTCTATATGGGATCATTTTCTCATATTTTTTCATGTATTTATTGTTTACTTGGCTGATGACCGATTGGGAATCACCATAGACTTTAGGTTCTTTATCCTCCATCGTACAGTTGTCTTCAATCCAATGACTAGAGCTTCATACTCAGCTATGTTGTTCATGCATGGAAAGTTGAGTTGGAAAGACTTAGGTATTGCATCATTATTTGGAGTAATGAGTACTATCCCTGCTCCTGTACCATGGTTTGTGTATGACCCATCAAAGAATAGTTCCCAAACCTCTATTGCCGGTTGTACTGTGAGAATGGATTCATCTAGAAAGTCGGACACTATAGGCTGATAATTTTTTATTGGTGCCTTTGCTAGTTGGTCTGCAATTAATTTCCCTTTGATAGCCTTTCGATCCACATACTCTATGTCAAATTCACTTAATATCATGACCCATTTGGTGATTTGACCCGTTAGTGTTTCTTTACTTAACAAGTACTTCAATGGATCAATGTGCGTTATAATCTTTGTTTGACGACTCAGCATGTAATGTCGTAACTTCTGGGAAGAAAAGATAATTGTGAGACACAACTTTTCAATTTTTAAGTAATTTAGATCGTAATGCACCAATGTTTTGCTGAGGTAGTAAATTGTTCTTTCCTTTCCTTGGTCATTGTTTTGTGCTAAGAGGAAACCTAGTACTAACTCCATTGTTGAGCTATATAAGAGTAGTGGCTTGCCTTGAATGGGTGGCACCAATATAGGATACTTCAATAGATAATCCTTGAAGTTTTGAAATGCTTGATCACATTATTCTATCCATATAAAGGTCACATATTTATGCAGTAGGTGCTGGAATGGGTGAAACTTGCTGCCAGTTGGGCGATGAATTTCCTGATAGATTAAAGTCTTCCTTGTAGACCTTGTACTTTCCTCGGATTGGTTGGTGGTAGCATGTAAAGGATGGCCTTGACCTTTTCCAGGTCCACTTTGATTACTCTATGTGATACAATGAATCCAAGGAGCTTTCCAGTAGTAACTTTGAATGCACACTTCTTTGGATTTAGTTTGACCTTGTACTCCTACATTTGATCAAATATTGGGGCCCAAAACTTGTAGGTGAGTTTCTTTGAGCATTGATTTGGCTAGTATGTCATCGAGATAGTCTTCCATTGTTTTATGAATTAGATCATGAAAGATCATGGTCATTTCCCTTTGATAAGTTGCTCCTACATTTTTTAGACCAAATAGCATTACGCTCCAATAGTAAGTGCCCCAAGCACATGTGAATCGGTCTTGTGTTGGTCCTCTGGTGCAATCTTGATTTGGTTATATCTAGAGAAGCCGTCCATAAGTGATAACATTTGGTGCCCTTCTATTAGGTCAACTATCATGTCAATGTTTGGTAGAGGAAAGTCATCCTTGGGGCAAGCCTTGTTTAAATCTCTAAAATCTGTGAATATACAGATCTGACCATTGTGTTTGGCTACTGGTACTAGATTAGATATATAATCCGCCTATGGAATCATTCTTATGAATCTTGAATCTAGAAGTTTCTTCAATTCTTATTTGACAAGTAAAGTGATGTGCGGATGCATCTTTCTCAATCTATGTTTGACAGGTTTTGCATTTGGTAACAATGGTAGGTGATGTAGCACTAGCTCTGGATCCAAGCCTGGTATGTCTACGTAAGACCATGAAAATTTGATTTGCCTTTCCTTGAAGAAACTAATGAATCAATCTCTCTCCTCTAGGGTAAGAGACTTAGCCAAATAGATATCTTTAGGGTCCTTTTCATCCCCTATATTGACTTCCTCTATTTCTTCTACTAGTAACACTAACTTTTCTTCTATTAAGGGGAGGATTTCTAGCTTTCCATCCTCTAGCGCCTCAGAGAGGTTTCCACCAGATGATACGTCTTTTATTTTTTTATTTTTTTTATGGTCAAAAAATGCCTTGCGGCTTTAACTTATTGACTGTTCTTTTTTGCATTGATTTTGATTTTGCGACTAGAAAGAGGAGCCTCCTCCCCAAAGTATGTTGATATGTCTAGGTCAATAGAGAAGCCTACTTTGTGGTCCCCTGATGGTATACCTTTTCAGAGTCCCATGAAGTTTGAAATCGCTTCATCATTCTTGAAAAGATCTATGTCTGGTTTTCCTTGTTGGTCCCATTCTATCAATTCAGGGTAGACTAGACAAAGGTCCTCATGGGGGGATGACACTTCTTTGGTAAACAAGAATACAGTGATAATTTCAACAAACTAGGAATGGGATGTGGTCGCACCACTTAAGGAATTGATATCGATATGTTTATCAAAACATGATTGGTCATCTATGGTCATTTGGTCAAACATATCTTCAAGGTGTATAGTACTGATGGACTGAGGGGAATAGTGTGGGATGGTTGGCTTAGAAGTATGGAGGGATAACCACTCATAGTCATGGGAATCGGTCATGCTAGAATGCTTGTTAGATGTTTAAATTTTTGCATCATCATGGATAGTTTGATTAAGGTTCAATTGAGAATAATAGGGTTCCACTTTCGATGGCAATAACCGTTGGAGTATACTATTGATTAGGGCATGTTTTGGATTTTGCCTCAAGTTTAATTCTACAATTTATTATTGGTCTATGGGTATATCTTAGATGGTAGTGTTGGTTATGTTTTTTCCATAGCCTAACCTTATTTTGTTTCTCTGGGTTGGTGGTAAAGATAGTTCCATTAAGCCTTGTTGTCTTGCCCCCATACCAGTCTTACCATCGTATCCAAATTTTTGCAGCATAGTAGAACCAACCCCATATTGTGACAGAGGTATCTGGGATTGAGGTGTGTCTTGAGTGTCTTTATACAACCAAGTTTTGATATCTATATTGAAAGGGTTCTCTTCAGCTATGTCCCCTCATTTGGCAAATATGGTTTGTGGACATTTGAATAGAACTGGTTCTAGGGTTTCATGAGTTTCCACCGGTCAAGGCATTCCATATGATTTGGGATTTTGAGGCATGTTAGTGATGGTAAAATATTCCTCATAGCTATACTCACCACACCCTTTGTCCTTGATTGATATCTTCCCCTCTTTTCTTGGTATTTCTTTGGGAATAGAATCAGAGGCGGAAGGAATGTTTTCTTCTTGATTTGAAGGAACTTGATTATCTATATTGCTTCTTATGGTGTTGTAATATTGGAACAAGTTTGGATCTCCTTCAATGATTATCTATGCCCCTTGGTATGGTAATTTGATGCACTAGTGATAAGTGGAAGGGAAAACTTGCATCTCATGTATCCACAACCTTCCCAATAACATGTTATATCCTAAATCTAGGTCTAGGATTTTAAATGGGGTGTTCTTTATGACTAGGCCAATCTTGACTAGTAGCATGAGGATGCCTTTTGATGATCTTTCCTCCTCGTCATATGCCCTAATATTTATCCTCCTAGTGACATAAATGATAGATTTGGAATAGCCCAAGGTTTTTATTACTTTCAAAGTACATATATTTAACCTAGCTCCACCATCAATGAGGACTCTTTAGATTGTGTGTTTGTGAACTTCGATAAGAAGATGTAGGGGATCATTATGCAGAGGCTTGTGCATCGGCACATCATGGTCTGTAAAGGTAGAATTCTTTTTGGCAGTGATGTAATTACCATGGTTTGGGAATTTTCTAGAGTTATGTCTCTTGGCACAGCTGCATTTTGAAAGTTTTGATCCAGAGCTTTCTTATGCTGCAAGGATATGCACAAGAGGTCAAACATGGAGATCTGGGTAGGTGTACACTTTAGCTAATCCACTAGACTAGATTGTGGATCAGAGGATATTGGAGGATTAGCTGGTGTAGCTAAAGTGGAAGGCACTCCTTGCAATACAACTTTAGACCATTGCATTGTGATAGCGTGTTTGGTATTTGGATCTCTGATAGTAATTTTAGAAACATGACTATCTGAAGGATTAATGAAATTTATCATTATATTAGAGTTAGCATAGGTTTAATTCACTTGTTTAGACTATCCACCAGATGTGGAGCCTTTCCCTTTGTTATGATCATGGAAAGTATCATTGAAGATTGTTTGATTGGTTATACCCTTGGATTGGGTATTTGTGACATCAATAGCCCCTATGTTGATTAGATCTTGTATGGAATTTTTCAATCGATAGAATTTGGGTGTCTTGTGTCCTTTTACCCAATTATATTCACAAAAGTCATTATCATTCCACCACTTGGGTTTCACAACACTATGTTTGTATTCTCTAATTTCGAGAAAAGTGATAGTATTAGTTTGAATCAGCTTTTTCAAGGCTGACTCTATCAACTCTCTAATGATGTGTAGTCACATTTAGTAAATGGAAACCATTGTGGGCATTGTACATTGGGTTAGTTGTTGGAAAAATCTAATACTTGAATAGTGGGCATTTGATTTTGAGTGTTCACTTGCTAAGTGTTCACCATGAGTTTCTAATTTTTCATAGGTGCTCCTTGTAGTGAAACCTTGGGTTCAGCATAGTTGACTATTTTGACGTTAATGAAACCATCATTGGTGACATTTTTGTTTTTATTCCACCATGTGGCTTTATCTATTGCATTTTTTTTCATGTTCATTTGGGTAGGGTCTGCAAGGATACCTCTCCTGACCACGTTTTTCTCACATTGAACTCCTGGTTTGATGAGTTTCTTAAAGTTTGGACTGAACTGCAATTATGTGGTAAATGACATATTTGGGATCATATTGTCAATGAACATGACTATGAGGTCTTTTTTAGGCATATCATATGTTATTCTATTTGCGGTGTTCCTCCACCTTTGTAAGAATTTAACAAAGGATTCTCCATCTTTTTGCTTAATGTCATCGAGGTCCTTGATGTTGACCTTGCATTCAATATTATGATGGAAGTGAAAAATAAATTTTTTAGAGAATTCTCCCCAAGACTAAATTCCATGGGGTAGGTGTGAGAACCATTCCATTTTTTGTCAAACTAGACTCTGTGGAAACAGTCACATTAGGTAGGTTTCATCATGTGCAACCTCAATGCAGCTAGCAAAGAACTCTCTGATATGCTCTATAGGGTTGGTACTGCCTCTATATTTGTTGAACTTGGGCACTGAGAAGTGAGTAGGAAATGGATACATGTACAATGAGTGATCAAATGGGTATGGGTACAATTCCTCTACTATTTAGGACTTGATTTGTCCTTGATTTTACATGTCCATCATTTGCGTTTGTAGGGTTTGCACTTGATGTATCAACATGTCTGTTTGAGATTGAGGAATTTTTGCAGCATTGTATCTCTATGTCATGGTAGGTATAATTCTTTGCCTCTATTTTCCTTGTGTTGGGACATATGACCTAGTCCTTGGAACTTGATATTGCTTTCCCAATGTATGATTCTGATATTGGGGAATTTGATTAGTCCAAGATTTTTGTTGTTGTTGTTGTTATTGGGTTTGTTGTTTTTGTTGTTGGGATCCCTATAGGAATAAAGGTGTAGCCTTGGGTGGACGTTGACTGAATGTAAGACCCATAGATATTGATCCCTGTGGGAGCGAGGTATTGAACCCAAAGCTAGCAGGGATAGACTGAAGTGTATGAGCAGTCACAAAAGGGTTGATTATTATTTATGGAATTGATGACATAGAATGAGTGGTAGATGTAAAAGGCCATGAGCCCGATGCTTGAGATAAACTAGTGACCATGGGTGCATTCAGTTGGGAGCCTATCATGATTTGCGTGGATGATGTGCTAGATTGATTTGCAAAGATAGTTTAGTTTGACGTAGTCTACACTATTATCATTATCGTTGATGATGGAAAAGACAAAATTTGAGAGGGTCGAGTTGTGATTTTCCTTTCTAGAGGGTTCTCAATCCATATTGTTGACACATTAAAGTCAGCAGGGAGTTTGACTCCCTTCTTAATCAACATGGCTAGGAATCTTTCAGGGTTTCTCTCCACCACAACATCAACTACTTGTGTGGAATAGGCATCTTTCTCTATGTCTTCGAGCTCCTCCTTTGTGAAATATTGGAACATTGTTGGTCTACAGGGACCAATAGGATGCATATTATCAATGTAAAGAGCAGGATCAATGTTTATGAATGGGTCATCCTCTCACTATTTTTCTTACGCAAGAAATTGGTTAACATAGGATTCATCGGGTTGAGTTCTAGCCTACGATCTAGTATAAGGTCCCCCATAGGGTGTAAGAGACATGGTTTTATCCAGTAATTGAACTAAAATAAGTGATATAAAGAAGAAGAAAAAATGATAACCTCTCAAGGACAGTCCGAGTTATGTTTGACAAGGGTAATTCTAGGGATAGATTTGTTAGTAATAACTGAGAGGGGGGGGTGAATCAGTGGCCTCAAATTTTTATCCTTTCAAAATTTAATCCACCAATCAATACACCTCAGATTATTAAGTCCCTACAAGATGTATGCCTTTGAAATACTTGAAATAATTAATTGTCTGTCGGTTTACCTTGTCTGTCCTTATTCTCCTTGATTATTGATAAGCAGTAAAAATTATTTACCGAAGCTCAGTAAATATGTAGAGTATACCAATCAATCCAGAAATGCATATGTGAAATGTAAAACAATAAAGTAATAAACCATACACATATAACACATGGATTTTAACGTGGAAACCCTGTTAAGGGAAAAAACCACTGGGACTGGTACCCCAAATTTTCACTCTTCTGAAGTGAGCCATGTTAGGAGCCAACCTTGTTAATGGTTACAAACACACTATTAAGTGTAACCTTGTTAGAGGATTTTTATACATAGGTTGTCACTTAGTATCTGGCATCTACGCTACCATCCTTCAATCAGTCTTTAGACTGTCAATAGGCTTTATGCTAATCTTACTACCATCCTTGAATCAGCCTACTTTGTAGACTGTCAATAAGCTTTAGGTAAGACTGCTGCTACTATCATGAATCAACCTTTTTGGTAATCTGTTAGGATATACCTCAATTATAGAAGACGGTTAAGTCCTGCTTTGTTAAGAGACTTACAACTTCAATGGTTAAACTAAAACACAATGACCTATTTCTAATGCAACTTTGAATTGTAGATATTCAGATCTATTTACGTAAAATACCTCTCTGATCAATGTATCAATTCAATTCTTTCATACTTCACACTTTCTTCTATGTGATGTTGTGCTTCACTGTTCTTCAGTGTCTGCAGAATTCTTTAGCTCTCCCTTAGCTTGATTGATCAGGAATGTATGAAGTTTATCCTTCACCAGTTTCTCTTCAACATCTTCTTTCAATTCACTCCCCCATGTATCTGATTGCTTTTCAAAATGAATTATGCTTGTCTCTTATATAGACATGATATTCCTTAATTATTGATTCTTGATTCTTGGTGTGAAAAACAATCTAGCCAATTTGATTTACAGCTTTAACTCCTGATTTATCTCATAGTTATCTTCTTTCCAACTATATAAATCAATTTCTTAACTCTGGTTGAATAAAAAAAATAAAACAATCAGTTAAGTATATCCTTAAGCTCTTCCAGCTAGATATTTTGTCATTTTCTGATCTCTCTATTTTGTTGGTCAATTCTGCAGTTCATCTCCGGTGACAACTGCCAGTTCCATCGGTACAACTTCAGTTAGCTTTGAGGTCTCCATCCGTCAGGCATCATTGGGTCTTTCTCATCGGGCAACACTATTTTCAGCTTGTCGGGCATCCTGTGATTTTGCTTCGTTAGGCAACATTGTCTTCTACTTGTCGGGAATCACCGTGACTTTATCTGTCTTTACCGATGGTGTGCACTTCGTCGGTGTTGTCTGTCACTTAGTGAGTACTTGAATTTTATGCATTGTTGAAAGCATAACCTCTGTTCCATTGATTCTCTGAAGTATTTTGCATTATGTGTATGACCATACAGATGATATCAAGTTGACATCAATGACAATACAAACCACTAACTGATTTAATATCTTGCATCATCTTCAACTTAACATTATCAAATATTCAATCAGTTACATGTCATCACTCTCTCCCTTTGGCATTGATGGCAACATACTATATTATCACACTATACTATTTCTAATACAACATGAAATACAACTGTTGAGATTCATCAAATTACCAAACAGTTTGTTTTGATAACTGATAAAAATGTCTGACCACCGGTAAGCTCTGTATTAGCTTAGATTTGATTCTTGTAGCTTTCCTGTGTATCTTCTACTGATGTGTTGTGTCCTCTATTTGTGTCAATTTCTCTTTTGATTGTTCTTCTTTTGATGTTGCTGACTTTTATTTGCAACTTGTATACAAAATGTCTCCCTATGGATATGATCTCTCCCTATTTGGAGTATTTGATAATGAATAGTTTTTGATGATAATATGGATACATTATATGGATACATTCTCTCCCTTTGACAACAATGCCAAACAAGTATTTGTCAAATATCTAACATTCTGTCAAACAATTTCTTCTCACCATAATATATTTCTTGAATTTCCCTTATCCATCATCAATATGTCAAAATATTTTGGTGCTTGGTTCTGATATATACCTTTTGTATATAGATGTAGCTTTGAAGTTCATTTTCTACTTGCATCAATCATGAATGATATTTTGATAATATATGGCTGATGCAGCCTTCAGTCCTTCTACTGAATGGTAGCCATAGGTTTGACCCCTAGTCTTTTTCTCAGGTACTTAAATGTATCCTTGGGCAATGGCTTGGTGAAGCTATCAGTCAATTTTTCTTTTGATTGCATATATTCAAGTATGACCTTTTTTTATTGAACTTGTTTTCTTAAATAATGATACTTGATGGCAATGTGTTTAGTCTTTCAATGCATGACTGGATTCTTGGAAATATTTATTGCACTGGTGTTATCACAATAGATAATCACTGGTTCTATGATCTTCATATGCATACCTTCCAGCAACTATTTGATCCATGCAATATTTGAGCAATTTGTAGTAGCAACAACATATTCTGCTTCTGTAGTAGACTGAGAGATGCATCCTTGCTTCTTGCTAATCCATGTGACAAGTTTTTCACCCACAAAGAATGCTCCTCCAGTTGTGCTCTTTCGGTCATCAAGATTTCCAGCCCAATCAGCATCGGTAAACACTTTCAGTTCAAATTTGCATTCTCTTCTATACCATAAGCCAAATTCCTCAGTATTCTTCAGATATCTTAGAGTTCTTTTCATAGCAGTTATATGTGATTCCCTGGGGTTAGCAGAAAATCTAGCAACAATTCCTACTGCATGTGCAATATTTGGTCTAGTGTGTACAACATACATGAGTTTTCCTATCATTGATCTATATAGAGTCTGATTTACCTCTGTTGTCTTATCTTCCTTTGTTAATTTGCATCCAGCAGCCATCGGTGTTCCAACAGGTTTGGAATCTTCCATCTTGAATATTTTCAGAACTTCTTTGATGTATTTAGACTGTGTAATGAAAATACCTTCACTTTGTTGAATGATTTGTAGACCAAGAAAGAACTTGATCTCTCCAAACATAGACATCTCAAATTATTTTCTCATCTCATCAATGAATGATTTGCATAGCATATCATTGCCTCCAAATATGATGTCATCAACAAATATTTTAGCAATCAAAGTGTTAGCATTAGTATCTTCT
>MU226743.1:1807019-1820104 GCA_018584345.1 Thuja plicata | reverse complement strand
TTCCTTGTTTGCTTTATATCACTTGTTTTAGTTACAAAACCTGGACCACACTATGTCTCAAACACCTCATGGAGGCCCTTACACAAGGTCTAAGGCTAGAACTCAACCTGATGAGTCATATATCAACCGATTCCCCGCTTGGGAAGCAGAGCAAGAGAATGATCCTTTCATGAATACCAGTTCTGCTCTATTCATTGAACAACCCCGTGGGGCAGCTTTTTTCAAGATATCACAGAAGCAGAGCTTGAAGATGTGGAGCAAGATGCTTACTCCATGAAAGTAGTTGACGTTGTTGTAGAGAGGAAACCTGAACATTACTTAGCCATGCTAATAAAGAAGGGAGTCAAACTCCCCACTAAATTCAGTGTATCGACTATATGGCCCAAAAACCCTCTCGTAGGTCAAAACACTACTCAGCCTCCTCAGATACTAACTGTTGTTTCTCAGATCTTTCCACCATTGGTCTTACCTACATCGATGCAGACTATACCCAGTCAAACCAATGACCCGACCCAAGCTAGCACATCTTCCACTCAAAGCATGATAGGATCACAACTAAGTACACCCATGGTCACTAGTATGCCTCCACCTTTGGTCTCATGGCCAGGATAATCAAGCTCTCATGATATGCCTGCCATCCCACCAAACACCAACTATTCTGAAACTATGTTGTTGTTGCAGTCAATTCACACTAGTCTTGGGATCAACACCTCATGCCCAGAGGGATCCATCTCTGCAGGAATGACTTACAGTCAATGTCCACCCAAGGATACATCTTTTCCCATTCTGACATCAATCCAACCCCTGCAACAACAACCCCAGCTTCAGTTGCCTCAAATCCAACCCCCACAACAGCAACCCCAACTTCAGTTGCCTCAATTCCAACCCCTGCAATAGAAACCCCAGCTTCAGTTGCCTCAATTCCAACCCCCACAACAACAACCCCAACTTTAGTTACCTCAAAACCCACCCACACAATAGCAACCCCAGCTTCAGTTGCCTCAAATCCAATCTCAGCAGCAACAATATCAACCCTAGCAATATCAACTCCAGTTTCAATCACAACAACAAACTTATCAAAACCCACCATGGGCTACTCATGTGCCCCCATTTCGAAATCACTCTGTGGGAAACCAATATCAAGTCCCCAGGATGAAATCTTATGCTCCTACTCAAGGGACACAGAGGCGCAGCCTCATACCCACTACAACGTAGAGGAACATCCTCACACACAAACCTCAATATCAAACAGACATGTTAATGCAACAAATGCAAACCCTTCAAACCCAAATGATGGATATACAAAATCAGGGGCAAACTAAATCCTACACCGCAGAGGATTTATACCCATACCCCTTTGACCATTCTCTCCACAT
Organism: Thuja plicata; assembly: GCA_018584345.1. Classification (NCBI taxonomy): domain Eukaryota; kingdom Viridiplantae; phylum Streptophyta; class Pinopsida; order Cupressales; family Cupressaceae; genus Thuja; species Thuja plicata. Next base: position 1,818,728 of record MU226743.1, on the reverse strand, counting down.
GTCTCCATTCCCAAATCACTTCTCGGTACCAAAATTCAATAAATATTGGGGCAGTATCAACCCTATTGAACATATCTAAGAGTTCTTTGCTAGTTGCATTGAAGTCGCCCATGATGAGACATATTTAATGTGACTGTTCCCACAAATCTTGGCTAGACCAGGAATGGAATGGTTCTCGCAATTACCTCATGGCATTCAGTCTTGGGGTGAACTGGATGAAAAGTTCATAGCTCACTTCCATCATAACATCGAGCGCAAGGTCAGCATCAAGGACCTTTGCAATATCAAATAGAAGGATGGAGAGTCTTTTGTGAAGTTCCTACAGAGATGGAGGAATACAGAAAACCGCATAACATATGATGTGCCTAAACAAGACTTGATAGTCATGTTCGTTGGCAATCTAATTCTAGACATGTCATTCACAACAGAGTTACAGTTAGCTTTGAACTTCACACAACTCATCGAACGAGGAATTCATTGTGAGAAGAACTTAGTCAAACGAGGAATCCTTGTAGATCCAACACAAACAAATACAAATAAAAATGCAACGGACAAAGCTAAGTGGTGGAACAAAAACAAAAATGTCACTAGCGATGGTGTCATTGATGTGAAGGAAGTCAACTATGCACAACCCAAGGTGTCACTGCAAGGCACACCTGTGGCCAACCAAAAACCCACAGGGCCCACTCAACAAGCATACATCAAAAACCAACCTCCTCCTGTACAAGCGGCCGCTGTGTCAAACAGTCAACAACAGAATCAACGCAGACCATGGTTTCAATTCCAGCAATGGGATTTCACACCATTGGGAGAGTCGATAGAATCAACTTTACGCAAGTTGATACAATCAAATACTATCACTCTCCTAGAAATCAGGGACTTTGAACAAGATGAAAACAAACCAAGGTGGTATAATGACAAAGATTTCTATGAGTTTCATCGGTTAAAAGGGCATAAAACATCCAACTGTTACCGATTGAACCATGCTATCCAAGACCTGATTGACACATGGACCATCGATGTGAAAAATACCCAAACCAAAGGCACAATTGATCACACTATTTTCAATGATACCTTTCATGATCACAACAAGGGAAAAGCTTCCGGGTCTGGTGGACCAGCAAAACAAGTCAACTATACATATGGCAACAGCGATAATGTTATCAATTGCCTTAATCCTTTAGATAGCCATGTGGCTACAATCAATATCAAAGACCAAGGTAACAAATGTGTTGTAACAACACGTCGCGCTAGAGTCATCTTGCAAGGAGTACCAGCCTTGTCTACTATATCGGCCAATCCTATAGCAAACTCAGATCCATAAAAAAGCATAGTGGACCAACTAAAGCACACACCTGCCCAGATCTCCATGTTTGACCTATTGCACATATTTCCATAGCATAAACTGGCACTTGACCAAGCCCTTCAGAATGCAGCTGTCCCAAGGGACATAACACCCGAGAGCTTCCAAACGATGGTCAACCATATAGCTGCTAACAAACATGCCACATTCATAGACTATGATGTGTCGCTACATAAACCCCTGCATAATGATCCTTTGCACTTACTTGTCCAGGTCCACAAAAGTGCTATCCATAGGGTCCTTGTTGATGGTGGAGCTAGGTTAAACATCTATACTCTAAAGTTAATCAAGCAACTGGGCTATTCTAAATCAAGCGTTGATGTCACAAGGAGGATAAATATCAGGGCTTATGATGAAGAGGAAAGGTCCTCTAAAGGTATTATCATTCTACCTGTCTGTATTGGTCCCGTGGTCAAAAACACTCCCTTCCAAATCTTAGACCTTGAGTTGGGATACAACATGCTACTAGGGAGACCCTGGATACATGAAATGCAAGACATACCTTCGACATACCATCAATGCATCAAGTTCCCACACCAAGGGGAGGAAATCATCATAGAGGGAGATCCTAGTCCTTTCCAATACTATAATGCAGTCCAAATCAGTACTGATAACCAGGTAACATCAAACCAAGATGCAAGTATCCCATCCTCTTCAGATTTGAATCCCAAGGATGCCACATAGATAGCAAGAAAGATAGTCATTAACCAAGATGCAAGTGTTCCCTCCTCTTCAGATTCAAATCTTAAAGATATCACATGGAAAGCGGGCAAGATATCCATTACTGACAAAGGTTGTGGTGAATACAGATATGAAGAGGCTTTTACCATCACGCACATGCCTCAGAGCCTGAGAACTTATGACATGCCACAACCTGTTATTATAACAGAAACTACGTAGCCTATTTTATTCAGATGTCTTCCCACAACCTTTGTCAGATGGGGAGACATAGCAGAAGAAAATCCATTTGAATAGGACATCAATACCTAGTTATACCAAGACCCACTAGAGACAATCCGACCACCCCTACCCCTGTCAAACTATGGTAAAGGTTACACAATGTTACAAAGATTTGGGTACGATGGTACAACTAGTCTGGGGGCAAGGAAACAAGGCTTAATGGAATTGTCTCTCCCGCCAACCCAGAGAAACACAAGAGGGTTGGGCTATGGAAAATAAAGAACCAGTCCTGTAATCCAAGACATTCAAGTTAATCAGGAACAAATAGAAGAAATGCATCGGGGGCACAACATAGAACATGTCTTGATAAGCAACATATTAACATAGTTGTTGCCCGCTGAAGAGGGAACCACACAAACCTGAATAGACCTCCACATAGAAATCGATGATAACCAAGGAAGTGAGATATCTTATGAGCATTCTATTGAGACTGACTCCCACGAGTATGAATGGAGATCCCTTCATGACTCTGAACCGTCGATCCTAGATTATTCCCCTCGGTCAGACACTATCATAAATCTAGAAGACTTATTTGACCAACTGACCATTACCAAACAACCATGCATAGACAAGCATGTCATTTATCAGACCTCAAGTGGTGCATCCACATCACAGTCAAATTTTGTAGGAACCATATCTATAGTCCCTTTCAGTCAACCAGAGTCAAACAACCATGAAAGTATCTGTCTTGTACACCCTGAGCTCATAGAGTTGGATCAACAAGGACCACCTGATTTAGATGTCTTTGAGAATGATGAGGCTATAGCTCATTTGACGGGACTTAGGGAAGGCATTCCATCAGGGGACCACAAGGCAGGCTTCTCCATTAACCTCAACAGACCAGCATATTTCAGGGAGGAAGCTCCTCTTTTCAGTCCACAAAAGAAAAAAGAACAAAAGAATGATAAAAAGCTAAAACAAGATGTATCTTATAGAGAAAACCTCACTGAGGCATTAGAAGATGGAAAGAAGGAACTCCTCCCCTTGACAGAGGAGAAGTCAACATTACTGGCAGAAGAAACAAAGGAAGTCAATTTGGGAGATGAAGAGAACCCAAAGAACATATACTTGGCGAAATCACTCACGCCTAAGGAGAGCGAACAATTCATCAGTTTCTTCAAGGCAAGGATGATCAATTTTGCATGGTCTTACTCGGATATGCCAGGGTTGGATCCAGAGCTAGTACTACACCATCTCACATTACTACCAAATGTCGAACCTGTCAAGCAGAAGCTGAGAAAGATGCATCCCCATGTTGCATTGCTAATCAAAGTAGAGTTAAAAAATCTCCTGGATGCTAAGTTCATAAGACCTATACCATACGCTGATTGGATATCTAACTTGGTACCAGTTACAAAGCATAGTGGTCAGAGACAGATTTGCACAGACTTTAGGGATCTCAACATAGCTTGTCCCAAAGATGACTTTCCTTTACCCAACATTGATATGATAGTAGATCTAACTATTGGACATTAAATTCTATCACCCATGGATGACTTTTTAGGGTATAATCAAATAAGGATCGCACTAGAGGACCAACACAAAATAGCTTTCACATGTCCTTGGGGGACATATTGTTGGAATGTCATGTCGTTTGGTCTAAAGAATTCTGGAGTGACATATCAAAGGGCTATGACAACTATATTTCATGATCTCATCCACAAAATAATGGAAGACTATGTGGACGACATACTAGCCAAGTCAATACTTCGAAAGGATCATCTACAAGTATTGGGACCAATCTTTAACAGAATGCAGGAATTCAAGGTTTGTTTAAACCCAAAGAAATGTGCATTCGGTGTCACAGCAGGAAAGCTACTGGGGTTCATAGTGTCACATAGAGGAATCAAAGTAGACCCAGCAAAAGTCAAAGCAATATTGGACATGCCTCCACCATCGAACCTGAGACAACTAAGAGGGTTACAAGGAAGGCTCCAATCAAACAGGCACTTCATAGCTCAGCTAGCAGACAAGTGCCACCCATTCCAACATCTATTGCACAAAGACATCAAATTCATATGGACAGAGTAATGCGAATAGGCATTTCAAATATTCAAGGAATACCTTCTCAAGTCTCCTATATTGGTACCACCAGTCCAAGGTAGACCATTGCTTCTATATATCTCAGTGACAGAGTCAGCATTAGGTGTACTCTTGGCACAACTTGATGACACAGGTAAAGAGAGGGCCATCTACTATCTAAGCAGAACATTGGTTGGATATGAGATAAACTATACGCTAATTGAGAAGTCATGCCTTGCAGTTGTTTTCACTTCCCAGAAGCTGAGACATTATATGTTGAGTCACCAAACAAAGTTGATCGCACATATTGATCCTCTAAAGTACCTCCTAAGCAAGGCAGCGCTCACCAGATGACTGGAAAAGTGGGTAATGATCTTAAGCGAGTTCAACATTGAGTAAATTGATAGAAAGGCCATCAAAGGACACATGATTGTAGATCAACTAGCAGAGGCACCCATTCAAGAACATCAACCTATTATTTCTGACTTTCCTGACGAATCTATCATGAAACTACAACCAGCGATCGAGGTATGGAAACTTTATTTTGATGGATCATGTACAAACCATGGTGTGGGAGCAAGGATAGTGCTTATCACTCCAGATCATGATACAATTCCAAAGTCTTTCAGACTCAACTTACCATGCACCAACAACATAGTAGAATATGAAGCATTCGTCATCGGTCTAAAGATAGAAATTTAATGGAGAATCTATAACCTAAAGGTCTTTAGAGACTCGCAATTGATCATTAGTCAAGTCAACAATGATTATACAACCAAAGATGAGAAACTCATTCCATACATAGCACATATGGAAAGACTACGCACCAAGTTCCATTACATCTTCTTCGAGAAAGTCCCATGAGCACAGAACAAAGCTGCAGATGTGATGGATACCATAGCATCACTAATTGATATGTCAGGCAAGAAAACAAGATTCCAGTTTCTACTAGAGAAACTCTTGGTGCCATCACACCAAGCATTTATCACAGAATCAACATGCGTCCTTGTTGGTCCTGAATCACCATGGTACCAAGATGTCTATAACTATCTCTAAAATAGTGTCTTACCTCCCAACCTGTCTAGGATCCAGAGAAAGTCCCTCATCCGCCAAGCCTCTAGGTATATCACTCTCAACTAATTTATATAAATGAATTCTAGATGGAATGCTACTACGATGTCTCACTTCCATGGAATCCCAGAAAGCTTTGTACGAGGTGCATGAAGGAATTTGTGGAACCCACAGAGGTGGAAACAACTTAGCTAAAAGATCATCCGCATGGGATATTATTGGCCTACAATAGAGACAGATGCACACAAACATCTATAAAGGTGTAGACAATGTCAGATTCATGGAGACCTCATCCATGCACCAGCCCAGGAAATAAATCCTATTACATCACCATTGCCATTTTCAATGTGGGGATTTGACCTAGTGGGCAAAATTACACCTTCTTCAGCAAAGGACACAAATACATCATAGCAGAAACAAAGTACTTCACTAAGTGGGTAGAAGCAATTTCTCTCACTTACATCACTAGAAAGAAAATAGCAATGTTCATACTTAATCACATTATATGTTGATACACGATCCCTCAAACTATCCTGATAGATCATGGTACACCTTTCCAGAACAAAGATGTTGAAGAGCTATGCGAACAATTCCATATCAAACAAGGTTTCTCTTCCTTTTACTATCCTCAAGGGAATAGTCAAGCCAAAGCTACAAACAAAGAAATCTTGAAAATCTTGAAGAAAACACTGAACGAATCAGAGCAAGACTAGGATTTATAGCTTAGTCCCACATTATGGGCATACAAAACTAGTGTGAGAACACCTACAGGAGCCACTCCTTTCTCCCTAGTCTATGGATCAGAGGCGGTATTATCCCTCGAAGTGGAAATCTCATCCCTAAGGATATCATTGAAGAACTTGATCACAGAAGAAGACTACAGAGTAGAAAGGCTTAGTGAACTGGAATTACTAGACGAAAGAAGATAGCATGCCTTCAACCACTTACAAGGATATCAAAATCACCTTAGAAGAAACTATCACAAGAAGGTGAAGCCATGAACATTTGAGGTAGGAGACCTTTTCCTCATGGAAAATTAAAAAAACCAAGCAGAGCGAGTCAAACCTAGAAAGTTTGAGCCTAACTGGTTAGGCCCATTTGTCATTATCAGCTCTACTCAGAGTGGGACATTCATACTGGAAACACCAGAAGGAGATCAACTCCCAGAATACATCAACAACATGCACCTCAAGAGGTTCTACCCTTGAGGTCTCTATGGTTAAGGCACCTATCTACATATCTAGGAAATACCAAAAAAAAAATTAGAAAATCCAAATGTTACCTTGGTGAAAACCTGGCAAACAGGCACCTTAGCGACAACAAAAAAAAAATCAAAAAAGTAAAAAAGAAAAGAGAAACAAAATTGCTCTCTTAGTGAAAACCTGGCAATTAGGTGCTATTAAGTAGGTACCTTGGTGAAAACCTAGCAAATAGGCGCTAAGTGTTTAAAACCAGCTTCACCATCAATGAACTCCAAAAGCTTGAGCACACTTCAAATGCAAGACTAACTACCCAAGCTATATCCAGAAGCACAATCCCCTCTGAGCACCAAGCACTTACCCATGGTTAATACTGGTCCACCAGACTAGGGGTGATTCTAAATGTCTTGAAAAAATCCAAAAAAATCAGAAAACTCGTAAAAAAATTCTAAAATATCAAAAATCAAGAGAAAATCAATCTTCATCAAAAACATCCAAAAAATTGTAAAATCCAAAGCAATAAACCAACTCGGTTATCAAGAGAGAAAAGGGAAATCACGCCCAGTCAATCAATGTCACAATCATGAGCTTTGTGAATCAGCATTGGGCTCATCTAACACATCTCTATCAACCTATCAAATCAATTAGCAAGCAGCTGGCAACAAATCCAATCTATCAATTGTCACAATCATGAGCTTTGCGAATCAGCATTGGGCCCATCTGACATAGTTTGATCAGCTGCCAAAATGATCAAATCAATCTATCAATTGTCACAATCATGAGCTTTGCAAACCAACATTGGGCCCATCTAACATAGCTTGATCAGCTGCCAACATGATCAAAGCAATCAATTAATCAATCACATCAATCATCTTACACAATGATGGGTATGCTCAAACCAGACAGGTCAGTCTTATATGAGTAATCTATTACTGAAACCAGACACAATCAAACAATCAAGCCAATCAATCATATCCAAACAGTTGAGCCAATCAAGAGAATCCAACCGCATCAGGGAACCAACCAAAATGTTGACTAGGTCAGTCAAGTCGGTCAGATGTCAGTCTATATTTGGCGGTTATGTTCTTACGCTACTCCAGGATCCACCATGTGAGGAGAGTAGCTATGATAGATCATGAATTATTTTCTTTGATTGCAATCTGTTTAATGTTCACTTCGATTTTAGGGCCATGATGATTTAGGATAAATGCGGTAGGTGCTATCACTTATCTGGCAGCCGTGCAATTCCACGATCTGAGCTTAACCTAGGGAAGAATTGGACATTCCTTCTCTTTTATTTTTCTTGTTTGGTTTATAGAATCAAGAGCTCGCAGCACCATTTAGATGGACTCTGAGTTGCTTTGGAGTTCTATCTTGGTTTCTATGGTCTTTCCCTTTATGTTGCAAAAAAAAGCTCATGATGCTATCCAGATGGACTCTAGGGGCGTAGGAGTTCTATCTTGTTTGCTTGGCTTTCCCTTTCAAAAATCAAGATCTCACAGTGTTATCCAGATGGACTCTGGGTGCATAGGAGTTCTATCTTGGTTTCTTTGTTTTAGATTAATTTAGAGGAAAAGCGGTATCCAGATGGTCAATATTTGGGTGCTTTTGGATCTCTTTCTTTTCAAACAGGGAACATGTTGAACCCAGATGGTCAATATTTGGGTGCACTAAGTTCTCTTTCTATTCAATCTCTCTACTCCTTCCGATATCAAGAGGTCATGGCAGTATCTAGATGGTATGTGATCTGGATCATTCGACGCTCTTCAGAATATCAAAAAATACAAAAAAAAGAGATGCAATGATGAAAAATATTGGAAACAGGAGCAACGACTTGGGACACTCATCCTTTCTATCACATCATATCTATCAAAAAAAAAATGCAAAAAGAACATCCTTTCTATCATTCCATTCTATTAGATCAATCTCAGAGCGCATCTATCCAAACTAACTTCTTTCTAACTAACGCATGCATTACTCAGAAATTTTGGGCATAATAGATTTCATTCATTCCATTTAAGTACATCAAAAAAGAAAAAAACATGGTAGTTGCATACATGATAAATCATAAAATCACATGCATCCATAAGCATCTCATATAAACATGCATTTCATTCCCACTATCCTGCATATACATATCAGTATCATAGAAAAATAAAATCATCGATATACAAGTCTGCATAATAGAATCATATTGCATATACATCTCATCATCTAAACCACCAAATCATGTAGAATCATACATATAGCAAGTAAACCATCACACATCATATCAAAAACACTAGCTGCATCTCATATAAATCAAACTATCTGAGTACAATGAACGGTCGCAAGTCTGAACAAAGAAGGTAATCAACATTTATGTCAATAAATATCAGTGTGTCGGGATACAAAAATGGATACTACTCTGAGTATATACAATGACAACGCTACAAAAATGGTACATGATACATAAATCAGGTCAACATGAGCTACCCCCACCCTCGCCAGGAGGTGGACGAGGGGGTGGCATATCAGAAGGAGGCCTCTGGGATGAACTAGGAACTCCAATACCACTACTCTGGGATTGCTAAGCTCTGATCAATCTCTGGGATGTTATATAGCTAGGCACCCTCTGTGCTGCAGGAACTGTGACCTCATAATGACACCTCCAGTACTCGATCTCTCTCTAAGCATCATGCCCAGATCTATAGTACCTGTCAAGAAAACTCAGTCAATGAAACAATACCAGTACGGGTGGAATACTCCACAAGCTCACCCTGGATCAGGAGCTGGAGGATGTGATACACATCCTCCAAAGTGGCAGTACACTCACCGGTTGGTAACAGAAAGTGCATGTCTCAGAATGCCACCGCTCTACAAGAGAGGAGATTAGACCCCTATTGGTCATGATCTCGGGCATATAGAAAATCCAGTATAAAACTAGATCTCTAAGAACTGACCTCTCAACCTCTATGAGCTAAAATCTGTATACCAGACCCGTCGGCCTAGACTCTCGACAGCGCATAATTTTCCCAATGAACTACACATAGAAATAAATTAGAAAAATATCAGTGTCAGTCATCCAGGAAGGTATCAAAAGATAAAATATATAGATACCAAACAAAGGAATCAAGAAAACAGTGTTAAAAATTTGATTGCAGTAATAAAACATTACAACTACGATACTTTTAGGCGATTGCAGAACATAACAGGAAATTGCGGAACACACATTGCAAATGTGGCATTAAAATTTGTCAATTGTGGAACAATTATCAATTGCGGTCTCTAAACTGCAATTGCACCAATAAAACTGCAATTGCGGCAAAACCGCAGACGATTGCGGCACACTGTGAAAATTTACAAAAAAGTTCAAATTTTGAAAGCAATAAATGCAAGCATTAATGACATGCAAACTGATAAAACTCACCAGACGTCCTGCGCCAGCTGGTCTTTGATAGGTCCGGACTCGGTAACAAAGGTGGGTCACACTAGGAAGGCCCGCCATCGCAAGAAAATAGGAGGAAACCGACAGAAAGTTGAAGGCTTACTCGCCAAAAAATCAAGAGCTCCAAGATCATAGTGTGACAAATGAATGGCTCTTTTGGATATTTATAGGGGTTCTGAAAAACCCTAATTTCACTAGGAGCACTGAAATTTCTTTCCGGTCCTCAGAAACTTCGACAGTCAATAACAGGGGCATTTTAAAGTATTTTTCAAATCTGTCAGCTACCCAGTTTCAGAAATAGCAGTTTCAACAGATCAACGAGCATGTCATGACTTTTCACTCAAATTTGTTAAGGGGGCATAAATACACCTACTACTGCCGAGGGCAAGCTAGGTAAAAATCAAAGAATTCTTTGACACACTGCGACAAGTCACGTCGCATCAAAGAGGGGCAAATGTAGACACCCAAAAATGGACTGATGACATGCAACTGATTAAATGATTGACTATATTAAGTTGAAGATGATGCAAGACATTAAATCAGTTAATGGTTTGTATTGTCATTGATGTCAACTTGATATCATCTGTATGGTCATGCTAAAGACTTCAGAGAACCAATGGAATAAAGGTTATGCTTTTAGCAATGCATAAAATTATAGTATTCACTAAGTGACAGACTACACCGGCGGAGTGCACACCATCGGTAAAGACAGAGATAAAAGTCACAGTGATGCCTGACAAGTAGAAGACAGTGTTGCCTGACGAAGCAGAATCACATGATGCCTGACGAGCTAAAAATAGTGTTGCCTGACGAGAAAGATCCATTGATGCCCGATGAGCTAAAAATAGTGTTGCCCGACGAGAAAGATCCATTGATGCCCGACGAATGGAGATCCCGAAGCTAACTGAAGTGACACCAACGGAACTGGTAGTTGTCACCGACAACGAATTGTAGAATTGACCGACAAAATAGAGAGATCAGAAAATGATAAAATATCTAGCTGGCAGAGCTAAAGGATAGACTTAACAGGTTGTTTTATTTGTTTTATTCGACCACAGTTAAGTAAGTGATATGTACAGTTGGCAAGAAGATAAATATGAGATAAATCAGGAGTTAAAGCCATAAATCAATTTGGTTGGATTTTTTTTCACGCCAAGAATCAAGAATCAAGAATCAAGAACCTAGAATTAAGGAAAATCATGTCTGTTTAAGATACAAGTATAATTCATTCTCAGTGTGGTCGATAAGTAATCAAATACACAGGGGAGTGAACTGCTAGAAGATGTTGAAGAGAAACTGATGAAGGATTAACTTCATGCAGTCCTGATCAATCAAGCTGAGGGAGAGCTAAAGAATTCTACAAACACCGATGGACGAAAAAGCACAGCATCACAGAGCAGAAAGAGTTAAGTACAAAGGAATTGTATTGATACATTGATCAGAAAGATATTGTACGTAAATAGATCTGAAAATCTGTAATTAAGTTGCATTAGAAATAGGTCATTTTGTTTCAGTTTAACCATTGAAGCAATAATTCTCTTAACAGAGCAGGACTTAACAGTCTTTTGTAATTGAGGTATATCCTAACAAATTACCAAAAGGTTGACTCATGATAGTAGCACCGGTCTTACCTAAATCCTATTGACAGTCTAAGAAGGAGGCTGATT
>MU226743.1:1775564-1795078 GCA_018584345.1 Thuja plicata | reverse complement strand
TCAAATGTACATGCACATATCTCATAATTAAAATATTGATGTAATCTCAATGTTTATTATTTCACAAAATGTGTAATACTAGTGTGACAAATAAACTATAAAAATTATAATATTTGTGGTTTCAAAATAATCTATAGAGGTAAAATTTGACTCATTTGAGTTATGTCCAAACAAAACTACCTTTGGGCCTTTAATTTATACATTTAATCTAATAATATAATACAACTCAACTTGTTAATATTCATCAATCATTTGAAAGTGTATTGCTTTACTACTTAATATTATATTTTTCATTTTAAATTTTTTTTTTTTTAAAATATCAAATAGAAAAAAACACTTTTGTAATATTTGATGCTTTATACTTTGATATATTTTTAATGATCTAAAAAATAATCTTTAAAAAATATCATTTAAAATCATTTATTATTATAGATATGTGAGAATGAAATAAAACTTATCTTTAATCTTTGAGAAATTCAAAAATCTAATGAGCATATTTTAAATTTAAATTAATTCATTATCCTTACCTTTAAATTTTAAAGAAATTTTTTAATTATTTATTAAGTTAAAAAACAACAACTTAATGTGATGATTAAATAAAAAATTATAAATATTTAGCCAACTTTAAATAAATATCTTTATAAAAATTATTTAATATTTTTCTTTTAAATTAATGCATTATCAAATATATAAATCTCTCACCTTTACATCTAAAGAAAAATATTAATATGTATAGAAATTATTTACTGTTTTATTGTTATGTACTTATGCTAGGGAAATAAATACTTATGAAGGCTATGTTTCTCCTTCTAACAAGCATTGGGTGTCACGAAAATGATTTTGAAAACTGAAATAGAATTTTATAATGGGCCCCACACAAGGTAGCATGAGAGCTCAACATTGACAGAATGCCTCAAGGAGATGCAGTGATTGCAAGAGTTTATAGAAAATGGATTTGTTGAGAAGGCCTTGTAAACTTTTAAGAATAATCAGCAAATAGTTTTATTGTTTAAAGGTTTAGCACAACGTAGATATGTTGAAATAGCTTTAGAAACTCTCCCAAAGAAAAAGAATTTAGAAACTTTTGAATAAATGCAATGATTGCAAGAGTCTAAAACAATTTCCAGCGACCTTCCTACCTGTGCAAAAAATAAAAGGTTTGGAACAGCCGATGAACATCCTTCAACACATAATAGTAGGAAGATTTTTATCAGATGTTGCAGTTGAAATTTTGTATTGCACATGCTGTCAAGGAAGAAATATTCTAAGGATGAATTAAATCGAGACCGCTCGCCTGCAAGTGTTTCTCTAGTTCATAGACACATAACTAGCTGCAAATCATATCAATTGCCATGTTTAATCTGTTTCCCCAGCTCTTGGCATCCGTGCACAGACAGTTGGCATTTATACAATGTATAATATATGTCCCAAACAATGATTTATAAGATATAAATCTTAATTTATATTAAACAATCATCTTACCAATTTATATATTATTTAAAATACATTGCATTGAAAAACTCACTCCTTTGATATAGTGAGTGACTATGAAAATCGCTTTGTCCAATGAGTCACAAAAAATAGAATTGTATGATGCACCAAATTTTCTATAAAAATAGTCATTTCGATGTCCAATCCTTGTGGAAAATAGCATACAATGCATCTTCTTACCTTGAATGTTAAGGTCATTCCACTAATTCCTTAAATTTGTACATGCTAAAGTTTGAGCACATTATAAATGTACATTTAAGAGTGTCATAACAAGTGGTTAAGCTTCTTAAGTTGAGGATACAGTCATTAGAATATGAATAAACACTATGAAAGGGTCTTCAAATATTGGTGATCTACAATGATCACCTTTCACTCTGTGGTTGCCTAACTATTTGCTAGCGTGACAAGGGGAAACTGTGAGAGACCACTTTTTAGTCTATATTGAGATTTCTTTCATTCAATTACAATTGATCATCATCTGCCATTGGATGCGGCTTCCGTATTATATTTTACTCAAATAATATTACCTTTCATCTCTATTTTTGTTAATGACACCAACATTTAGTTGTTCTCAACAAATTCAGTTTGGATAGAGTAAAGATTTTTGGAAAGTGTGAGTGGAAGTACGCAGGGTCTACAGTTGTAGTCTTAATATAGTGAAATTCTTTGGAAATCATGTGAGTGGAAGTAGGTAAGATCTATAGTTGTTCTTCTGAGCTCTACAACACATTACAAATGCATGAATAGTGAGTGGACATTTCATTATTTATTGCTTGTGTAGAATCGGGGAAAACTATGGGGTATTTTCAAAATTCCAAACTATAGATGCATAACCTTTGGAGATACATGCATCTTTATTCCATAGAATGGACACAGGTACAAAGTGAGAAGCATTGTTATCCAAGACTTTGTCACAAGTAGCCAACATTAAATAATTTGGTATGTGTGGTTTGATGCTCACAAAGTGTAAGTTTCTATCCATCTCAAACACTGACCACCTACTATCACCTACTATTACACCCTCCTTTTTTCACATTGCTACAAGCTAAGTGATTGAGTTGAATTGAGAGTCCAAACATTAAGGAAAATAGATTATGGTCTAAATATTAGAGAAAATATGGTATTTTCATGAGAATTTTAAGTTATTAAATGAAAATTCAAGTACATTTTATTTATATACATAATGTCAATACAATCAACTTCAAGCTTTCATCTAAAATTCCTATACAATCAACTTCAAGCTTTCAAATTTAAGATTAGACAAAAAATCATTTTCAAAACATGTATAAGTTTATATTATTATATAATTAGTTTTTGATTAAGGAAAATAGGTTTTGATGGGTTCTTGAAACCCTACAGAGCTATAAAAAAACCGAAAGCATAGTAACGATAAGTATCAACCTAAAAGGAACAGGCAAGCCAACATCCAAACAAAATAGTCCCAAAGATTACATAAAGCCAGGGACGAAACCAAAAAGACCAGGCAAAAAAGCTAGGGACACAAATCAGGCAATTTCTCTGAGAATGCTTAGTCATTCTACCCGCAGCCTCTTTAAGGTCAGACGGGTCTTTATCAGCTTCCTGGTTCTCCATCTTCTTTGCGGCGACTCTTGTCCTCTTCTTTGATCCCTCTTCAGGTGACTTATCCCTACCACAGCTCAGTGACTGATCCTCCTTGCTTCCCCTTTGCTCTTCAATCTTGGCAATAAGCACCTTAATGTTATCATTTGATGCTTTTAGGATATTGTAGCTTTGTTGAGCAATTTTAACCAGAGATTCCTCAATACTTTGGACCCTTTTCTTCAACTCATTCACTCTGCTATCCAGCTCCCTATCCTCCTTTATATTCTTGTTATTGTTTTTAATGTTTTCTTTCTCCAGCCTGCTTTTTATATAATTAGTTATTCATACATTTGTAATCAAATTAATATGATATTTTAATATCTCACCAATTACTACCATTCATATCTTTATCCAATTCTTTAATGCTAAAATCCAATAAAAAAACCCTAAAATTTATAATTATACTCAATTTTTCCAATAAAATAAAAATTATAATTAACAATTAACACAAATTGAATCTAATATACAAAATAATTATCACTCTATTATATATAAATTCATTTACATCTTTCTTATATTCACCCAACTTTTCCGGTGCACCTCCTATGGGGCAAGTGCTATAGTATTTATGTAAAACATGATGTTGGGTAGTGATATAAAAAGAATGACTATTATTGCATGCTTTTTCTTCTACTCCGCATGCTTTTTCTTTACTCTGCATGTTTTTTCTTAGTTTTCAATTTTTCAAATTTCATTACCTAACAGGTCCGAAATTGTATTAAATACAAATGTAAGATCAAATTTTAAAGTGCAGGTCAAAATTGAGCATTAAATATATTACTTGTGAGACAAGAAATCTGAGACAAGAAATGAGCGCAGAAGAGGCATTCAGCATGGAATTGGTTGAGCGTGTGAAAGAGGATTGGGAAGGCAGTGGGTTACATAATCCTCTCTTTTTACTACAACTCCTGAGAGAAAATTTAGCTGTTGAATTCAGGGAGCTGCCCGACGAGGCGAAGGAGACAGTGCATTCTCTCTTCAAGCGCTGCAAAACAGTTTGTCCACATTGTACTTTTGCAGAGGCAAGTTATCGATATCTGAATAACAAAAAGATTTGTGCATTTCCTCAACCAAGGTTTCAATGCCCTAATTGCGAGCACTGGTTCGCTGTGGGTGGAAGAATGATTAAATCAAGGCAACTGCTTCACTCTTCTTCTTCTTCTTCTTATTCAGGGACAAAGAGGAGTCGCCCATTTCAATTCCAACCCCCAGCAAAGAAACTGAATACCCAGTTAGAGAAGGAGGCTTCAACAATCAGTGCTTGTGTGGGAGATGCCAAAGATACTGATTGCTTTGATCCACCAGTACAGAATTTGGGATCATGCAAAGCCATACAAGAACAAGAAGAGAAGTTTGATGGTCCAGCTATGGATTATTTTGGTACTCTACCTCATCTGATTGATTATTTTGGCGCCATTCTTGTTCTATATTTTGAATAGTGACTATTGATTCCATAATTTTTAGTAATACAATTGATAGAGTTTTGAGCAATCTTTCTGCTATAGGGAAAACTGTCAATCATTAATTAGCACTCACATTTCACTCCACTCGTACTATAAATTCAAATTCAAAATTGTTGGAAGCCAAATAGTTGTGGAATTGTTATCGTCTTCTGCTGTTTGATCCCAACAAACCTAGCAATTATTATCCATGGAGTCCTGCAAAATTTCATCCAGATATGACTTCATTCTTGTACTGGAATATTAATGTTGATATCTTTACAAATGAACTCCGAATTCAAATCCAAAACTGATGGAAGCAATGGAACTCCAGGGGTTTAATGGCTACATTTCTAGTCAAGGAAAAATTACCCATTACTAGAACCATAATTTATATTAAACGTGGTAGGAATGCAATTGAGGGAAGCCATGAAATTCTAGGGTTTTGATTAAGCTCTCTTAGGGCCCGTTTGGCAGCAGGAATTGGACTGGAATTGGCATTATCTAATTCTGGATAATGCCAAATTTCATGTTTGGGTCCATGGAAAAAAATGGAATTGGAATTCCGAAATTCTCATTTTGCCCAAAAAATGGGAATATCATCTTCCACCTAAATAGGTGGAATTGGAATTTCAAAAGAAGTGGAATGGGAATTCCAATTTTTAGAAAACCAAATTTAATATTTTGTGGGATCCGTGACTATAAAGATGTATATTATATTGCTATATATATATATATATATATGTGTGTGTGTGTGTGTGTATATACACATGTCTGTATATATGCATGTGTGTATATACATGTGTGTAGATATACACATGTGCGTGTATATACAAACCAAATTTAATATTTTGTAGAATCCGTGACTATAAAGATGTATATTATATTGCTATAAAGATGTATATATATACACGTGTGTATATATATATGCACATGTATATATACACACATGTATATACACAAATATGTATATATACACATGTGTGTATATAGATACGTGTATATACACACACATGTATATACACAAATGTATGTATGTGTATACACATACATGTGTGTATGTATGTATATATACACATATGTGTATATGTGTATACATGGATACACACTTGTATGTGTATATATACACATATGTGTATATATACACACATGTGTGTATATAACACACATGTGTATGTGTGTGTATACACACATGTGTATGTGTGTATGTGTATATATGTGTATGTATACACATATACACATGTGTCTACATATACACATGTATATATACATACATGTATCTATGTATATACACATGTGTGCATGTGTGTGTATATATACACATATACACACCATATTCAAAGAAATTAAAAAATAAAGAATTAAAATTCCTTATGCATCTTCTTAGTTATCTTCCGGGTGAACCAAACAGGTCAGTCCATATTCCAGATTTCATTTTGAGGA
Organism: Thuja plicata; assembly: GCA_018584345.1. Taxonomy (NCBI): domain Eukaryota; kingdom Viridiplantae; phylum Streptophyta; class Pinopsida; order Cupressales; family Cupressaceae; genus Thuja; species Thuja plicata. The sequence goes on along the minus strand of MU226743.1, from coordinate 1,789,082 downwards.
TAAGCATCTTCCTGAATTGCTAGCATCTTCCTGAATTGACCATATCTAGGATATGGTATTCCTGCTGCCAAACGGGCCCTTAGGGTTTTGATTAAGCTCTTCTTAAAACTATGTTTCTTCTTTTTTAGCTTAATCTTCGCTTTCGTCTCTTCTTTGTGCCTCAAACCCTTTACTTAGCTCATCTTAATTACTTGAACTTATTTCTATAGGGCTATAAAACCCTCTATTGATACAATGTTCAATATTTTTTCCATCGCCACAACATTTTTGTAGAGGCATTCGGGTCTCTTTTCTCACAAGCACACAAATATGACTTTTGGAAGTCACATAGGTTTTGATCTCCAAACCCAGTTGAGCCCATTATTTTAAAATTAAAGATCCCAAAATGATCTACATGATTCAAAATTTATTTATCCATTTCCACATCTTTTGGGGCCAAATATTTTTTTTGAAGCCTAAAAATCCTATTTTAAAGGTTTTTTGAGAGACATTAAAACTTAAATATTTAATATCTTATCCCCCAAATCTAATCTTGACATGAAAATAACCTAAAATGTACAAAATTCAATTTTGGAGCTTTGGGAAAAAAATCAGGTCCCTACATGGTCATATCCAAACTTACTAAAAGTAGAGGCCCTGTTAAATTTTACCCCTTTTTAAAATTCTAAATTTATAAACCACTCCTCAAGACTGTTTAATGGAAATAAGCTTCATGGGTTTTCAAAAAACTAACAAAAATCAAAATAAAATATTTTTGTGTAATGCAAGAGTGCGCATAAATCATGATGCTCCTGCATCAAGTAGTGATTACAAAAATAGGGAAAATGTTCATAAAATTTATATTATTTCAAATGGGCCTTATTTGAAGCGTTGCACTTTTAGGAAGTTTTCGAAGTTGTATGAGCCATTTGATACCATCCTTCAAAGTTGATTGAACTTTAATTTGATTACTCTACAACCTAGATTTGCCTACATGATTCATTTAAGGTGGAGACTTCATGGATTTCGGTACCAAATGGATTCAAAAGTGCAACATCTTGGTCACACGATAGAAGCAGATTTTCAGATTCAGAGGAGAGATTATTTTGGAACCTTTGATGGATATCATTGTTCAACCCTAAACAGTTTGATCCTTGAGTTTCATTGACTTATTTTATCAGGATTAAAAATTGACAACACCCTAAATGATCAGAATGTTTGGAATTCTTTTTAAAAATCTTGATACATTGTGATCCACTTGAAATTTTTGATGATTTTTTCATTGACTTTTTTGAGTCATTTCTTTTTAGCTAATCAATGATGTTTCGACTAGATTGGCAATGATGGAGACATGATGTTTTCTTGGCTTTTGTGTGACTGTTTTAAGGGAGATTCTTTAACTTGTGTGAATTCGTCTAAGGACACGGTCATTCAAGAACCATCGAGGACATTCATATAGGAAGGAGGATTAACATTTGTTTGTTTACGCAAAAGGATACCTTGGCTATTTAGATCTTCAATATCTTAATACCAAAATCCACTTGCAACATTGAATCCGTTGAAACCAGTATTCATACTCCCATGGTTGGTCATTCAACTAGTGAGGGTTGTACCAGGTTTTTAAAAGAGGTTACCAACTAAGATGAAAGTCATATTCATATTCTTATGGTCGCAGTGGAACCAGTAAGGATTGTATCGACTCCGAGTTCCACAATGCTCAATGATGAAAATATATCTCTTTTGCAGTTCTTTCACAAAAAGCTAGTGACCTTTAGTTGCATTGCATGGCATATTCATGTTAGATTAATTACATTATTTAGAGTAATTTTTCCAAGTACAAGGGGGTTCATCATTTTGGGGGTTACATCAAATTCAATGGTTTCAAATCAATTATGTGAGATTATTATTTTGCATCCATTCATAGCATTAATCATTAATCATTATTTATACATATCTTGAGAAAAACAAAAGAAAAGATACATTAATCATTATTCATTTATCCTTCATCTTGTAGAATTGCATTTCATAAACTAAGTTGCATACATCTAAATCCAAACAGATAGTTGCATTCATTTTACCATTGCACTAAGTATTGCATCCATATCATTGCATTGCATAAACCATACATCATGATAAAATCAAAATCATATAGAAATAGTTACATAATTATCATTTGCATCCATATATCTGTCATACTCTAAGACATTGCATCCATAGCATAAATAAAAGAAGTGCATCATAGACATCATGTAGATATGAATATAAATAAATCTCACATCATCACATCAACATCAAAGGGGAATCAATCAAAGATCATCATAGATAAACGTCCATCCTCAAATGTCTATAAAAAATCCGTATATCAAAGATACATCAAAAAAATGATCCATACATCAAATCTTGATCAAAACTCCATATGATACATCAATGCACTATCCGGATATCAAGCTCATATCTATCTCAAGACCCAGTCGGGGCACCTGATCCATCTCCAGCAGCACCTGATCCATCCCCTGACCCATCAAGACCTCTATCACCTGCTCTATCCTGAGTGGAAGGTGGTGCCTGACTCATGCTAGCACTCGTAGGTAACTGAGCCATCGTAGCTAAGAACTGTTGTAACATCGTAGTCACCTGATCCAAGTGTCCAGTCACTGCAATCATCCCTTCCTGTAATCCTCGCACATCATGTACTAAGCTATCAACAATAGGAGGAACTGGAGGTGCCTGTGGGGCCTGCGGTGCTAATGGTACCTGTGGTATCACCTATATCCGAGGGGCGCCTTGAACCTGTGTTGCACTAACCTATGGATCTACTTGAGGGGGTACTTGTCTCTCTGGAATGGCCTGAACCTGTCTCTGCATCGGTACCTGTACCTGCCTTTGTCTAGGCTGTCTGAACCCACCACCTCAAGCTCTCACATGTCCACCCCACATCCGAGGTCTTGCAACTCTCTGTACCCAAGGAGCACTAGGTACTCTCTACCTCTGCAGTATCTTGCCACCATCACCACCATCATCTCCATCTCCATCATCAACAGATGGCTCATCAACATCAGGAATAGGCTCTGCCAGATTCGTGAATCTAGTAAATCTATGCCAAGAAAACCACTCTCTATACTCAGCGGACATACCTTCATCAGCCACATGCCCCATCATATCCCATCTAACATGGCCTAACCGCTCAATCTCTGCACATACAAACTGATAATCAACCTGAGCTCCCCACATGGATCGCTCTACCTGTACTCTAGCATACAATGCCATACCCTACGACATATCCTGCACACGGCCATACTGTCAGAGAACTCTCCCAAAGCAGAATCTCTCTATACAAAGTGGTGATCGACCAATCATCCACCGAGGGGAAAACATATATGGAAGCTCATCATCATCCTCTCTCCATCCCTCGCATCCCAAGTATGGTCTCCATATACCCTGATCAATACCATCAATAGTCTAACGCCAGAACTCAACCTTTCCCAGACGATGCTGGAAAATCATGCCATCATATAGAAACACATACGGATATCCTTGACCTCACACTCATGCCGATATAGGTCTGGTGATCGGGATATGCTCCCAGGTCCATAGCTGTAACAAAACTACACCTACAGATATAGCCGTATTGTGCCTGTATACAACCTCGTGTAAATCATGATATAACTGGGCTACCACGCAAGATCCCCAGTCTAATCTCTGAGGATGAGAAATCAAGTCCTCTAAAATGCGGCCCCATCCGACTGAAAAGCCACGACCTCTCTTATCTGGTAAGAGAAGTCCTCCAATCATTGCTCCTAGTAAAGCTGGCAAAGTAGGGAACGACGCAAACTGTGCCCATGTAATGCTATCATCACCAATAGTGGCATCTTTGAACACCCATCTACATGCGCTACCATCGTAGACCTAATCATAGTAAACCCGCTCTCCACGGGTCAAGATCCTCAGCAATCTGTATACATCCTCTAGCGTGATGGTCATCTCGCCGAGGGTAGATGGAAAGTATTATGGTCAGAGTGCCAACGCTCTGCCATAGATGTCAATAAACCTCGGTTCAGCTGAAACTGAGGAAGATCAAGAAAGGATCTGAGCCCACATGTCTCGATCGTCCGTCTCTGTAGAGGGGTTAACTCATCAACCAGATCGAAGACCCAAGACGCCACATTCTGTACATATAACTTACGGTAAAGCGCCTACATTTTGCAAACAAAGTGAATTATATTAGTATATTTCTATTGGTGGATCATTCTAAATCAATCAAACATATTAAATCTATCTTTGCTCTTTTCGAGCTCATCAACCTATTGTTCCTGACCTCTAGATCTTGAGAAGGGATCAATTTGAAATATTTTTTAATCAATCTAATTGACACATCAAACATTCACTGGTATGATTATTCTAATATCCTAGACACTAAGTAACATTATGGAATCACATCTTTTAAGCTTGGAAATCAACCTGGTCATCCATACGATCAATCGAAGACAACTTGTTCTATTCTAAATCGGGTTTTCATCAACTATCATTGTACACATTTTTAACTATGTGGAAGCATCATTTCACGCTACGCGACATTGAAAACATCATACGCGTCATTTAAAGTGTCGGAGGTGTTGCTTCACAGCATACACGACATTTGCAAAATCTACGTGTCATTTCAAACATGGGGTTCACATTTTAACCTAATTCCTAAGCAGTTTTTAACACTTCATAGGCGTTATTTAACTGCGCGGACGTGACATTTCACTATCCTACGTGTCATTTAACAGTTCCTAAGCGGCATTTTGCTAAAACTACTCTAGAAAGCATTAAAAATGACAATAAAAGCTATCAAAAAGAGCAATAAATGCACCAGGAAGGTTCAAATCACTCACCGAAGGTCCGTAGTCAAGAGTTCTCTGATACCGGCGCGCTCTCTCAAATTGATGCTCTCGAATAGGGACCACCATTGCTCTCAATCACTGCAGAATCAGAGCAAAATATCAATAGTAAAAAGTGAAAATGAATAGTAAATTTGGGTTTTTCAACCTATTTAAGCTATTTTGACCTAATTTTGGGAGAGATTTTTACCCCTTGGGACCTAAATATGCATTTTTTGCACACTGGGGCATCTTGTGATCTTATCATCATTATTCTTTATGTTTTCAGATATGAAATCATTTAGATATACTTTTTACATCAATCACATCATATTGGCATTGAGATATCAAAATGTTTTCATTTCTGAGGGGGCATATATCATCAGATCATCAAATCAGGGTATCTATATCAAATCTGGGGCATTAAAAATTCAAACTTTTATTAGTGGGGCATTCTACATCAGTTTCACATCAGATTCAGTGCATCATATCAATTAGGGTTTCAAATTAGAGTTTCAAATCAAAGTTGTGAATCAGGTTTTTATCATCAAATCAAATCAGTTGTGAATCAGGGTTTCAAATCAATCAAGTTATCAATTATCCTATCAGGGTTTCAAATTAATTAGGTTATCAAATCAAAGCATTTGTATCAATCAATCAATCAGTATCAAATCAGTGATCAGGACATGCAATTTTCTTTGAATCAATGTGCTTCGCACATCAGTTCAAAGAGGGGCATTTGTAGACACCCAAAATTGACCAGGTGTCTTCGTATCATCAAAATCTGCAAATCTCAGCAAATCTCATCAAAATGCTTAAAATGCTTCAAAATGGATCAAAATCAATTAAATGGACATTTATCAATCAAAGTGGATTAAATCAAATTTAAATCAAGGGATTAGTTAATCATGAAATTAAATATTTAATTACAAGCCTAAAAGGATCAATCAAATTATGCAATTGATTTTAATCAATTAATTATATAGTTTAAATGAAAAATCAAAATGAACCTATTCCTTACATGGCTAAATTAATTAAATGATTGAATTAAATAAATTCCTAATATCTTTTCAACACAAATAAGAGAGCCAATGAGAATTGAGAACACACTTTCACATGGGTCACTCCAATTTTTCATCTCAACCTCTCATTTACCCTTTTAAATCTCATCCACTCATCTTGTCCCACCCTTTGAGGACAACATTTAAATGGTCCCCTTATTTGAAACCATTTGAGAGATCAAACTCAACCAAGGATTAACCCATGATCAATTCACTCTACCCCCTACCCTTGGGATTTTACTATAAATACAATCCATTTCAAGCATAAGCAGATCCTAGAAAATTTGAATGCAAAGAATCCTCATTATAGGTAATTTGAGAGCAATTGAGCAATATTTTGAGAATTTTGAGAGCAAATTGAGAGATTTTATCAATTCATGAGAGCATTTGAATTCATTTTATATCATCTTTGAGAGAATTGAGAGCTAGATTAGGCATTTTATCATCAATTTCTCATTCTAGGAAGGTCACTAGTAGAGATTAAGGCTGAGACCTCTACTTGCAAATCCTAGTTAGAGAACCATGAGATGTTATGGATTTTAAATGCAATTCTTTAGATTAATTTGTTTATTTCTTTCCATAGAATTGTTCTTATTTGTCCTAATTTCATGAAGGTGTATTAACTCACACACAACCTTTAAAGGAGAGGATTTAGTATCCTAAATATATGTTATCTTTGTATGCCAGATTCAGAAATTTCTTCTCATCTGATTCTTCATTGTCATTTTTTTTTCGATATTTGGAACTTGGTTCTTCAATTGCGGGATCTTAAGTGGGCTTTCCCCCAATTAGTCTAGGATCTTTTTTCTCAATGGAATCCTTTGACCTCCAACCCTATGCTTAAGTACCTATGGTATTTTACCTTCTCACATGTGTCCTGGCGCATCTGGAAAGAGCGGAACAACAAAATATTCAGAGAGAGGCATACATCCTCAGATATAGTATTTGGGAAGTTCTCAAAGTCGTCACTGAGAACAATAATAATTTCAATGTTATCAATTATTCAAGGGGGAGGACCACTTGCAATGACTATGATTATTGGGTGGCGCCTAATTGGAAAATTCATATTGATATTTGTAAGTGTTAGGATTAAGTAATACTAAGAGGGGGGTGAATCAATATTACAACACTTAAAATAAAATTTAAACCAATTCCACATAAACCTTAAACTTGCTGAAATGAAAAGAGCATAAAAAAATAACACAGATGTCATAACACCATTAATTTTTGTCGAGGAAACCCTGGCCAAGGGAAAACCCCGGTGGGGATGGTACCCACAAGAATGCACTAAAGTATAATGTCCCTATTAGGAGACCTAGCCCTGTTAGGAGATGAATATTACATAGTACAATTGTTTGTTAGAGGAATACAACCCTGTTAAAGGTATACAACACCATGTTAGGGGCCAACTAAGCTTAGAACTCTTACAACAAAACATCTGTTACAAAGTGCTCTTCAATAATGAACAAAAACAAGCATCTTTAATGCTTAGATGGTTCCAGTCATAGTTCTCCAATGATCTTTGTCATTCTCTGCTCTTCCATTCGCACATACACATATATTTTCTCATCAATCTCCCATATATCTTCACTTTACAAAATTTTTTCATATATATATATATATATATATATATATATATATATATCTTTCTCATTACCAAGTCAACTCACTTAACCAAAATTATACAGTTGGTTCTCAATATAAAATATAATTAATAGTGCAAAGAGTAAATACATAATTGGCACTCTTACATAACCAAAATATAGACTATCCATAGTCATAATGTAACTTGGCTTTCCAGGAGTCCACGTCATACTCCCCAAATCATCGCTATTATCCAATTGCTCTGATTTCTCTATTATGTTGTTGTCGCCTATCTTCAAATCTCTCTAACTCTTTGTAATATTCACCAAAATCAAATCGATCTTATATGTAGGTCATACATACCCCATAGTATCTTCCTCTAAGCTCGCTCATCATAACTCAGCGATCTCGATCTTCGATACCCAAAATAACTCTGTATTTCTGCTTCTGTACTTAGTCGATTCCATAACTGAATCACTAAAACTTAACTTCAATTCAATCGATCAATATGCCAGATGTGTTGCCAGAAATGACAACCTAAAAGTGATTCATAACATACAAAAGTGATTACTTTCCAACAATATCTCCCTTTGGCATTGATGACAACACTTAACAAAAAAATGACTAAGTGTTCCAACACAAAACTGTCTCTCCTCTCTTCCTCTTTTATTTTTCTTTTCTCTTCTCCCTTATTCATTTTACTTCTTAATTTTTTTCTCCTCTCTTCTCCCCCTTTGACAACAATGACAAAGGTGCATAAAAGTAATACAACTAGTGCTTCCTCAGCATTTTCAGAATATCTTGAAAATAATCTTTCAAGATCTTCACTTCTGCGCTCCATGATTCAACCAATACTTGACTAACATGAATTAGTCCATTTAGTGCATATGATGATGTCTATGCTACTTTCAACTTTGTGGGCATAGATTTTTTCAGTGATTTTGTTGTCTTCTCCATATCTGATAAATGTACTTCAAGAATTGATAGTTTAGGAGTGACTAAACTCTTCAACAAACCAAACCTTGACATGACTATCCCTTTCTCTATATCTAGTACATTCAGCTTATCCAAAATTATTGTTACCTCTCTGTCCATTTCTATTACTGATTGTGAGGAGATCTCACAACTGTCCATCATACTATTCAAAGTTTCACCGTGCTTCGCAATAATGTCTTCAATATTTTGAACATGTCTAATTGGGTTCATGCAATAACTGAATAGCATCGTTCCATGTGCAACACAACTCTTAGCTTTTGTTGTAACAGATTTTAGAATGCCCAAGTCTGATGAAATAGAATGGAAAACTTCCATCAATTTCTTCTCCAATTAGCTCTTCTCTGCCTTTTCTTCTGTGATCTTTACTAGGGTCTCATAGTGACCATCAAAATCATCAAGTGCTAACTTCAATTTTTCTACATCATCTTTGCTTTGGAAAACAATAGGTACTGGAAACAATTTGTTCACGGTATCGATTGCCCTAGATATTACCTTAGTTTTCTTGTCGCTTTTTAGCTCAAATCTCTCCTTTTCTTTAGTGAGTGCGATGAAGGATAGACTCACCAGTTCATCCTCTTCCATGTGATCAACATCAACATCAACATCAATAGGTTTGTCTTTACTTTCCAACAATAAGATAGAAGATGTGTCAATTTCAGTTTTGACTTCAACTTTTGCTTCTTCTTCTTTCTGCTCCATTTTTTTCTGTTCTTCCTCTCTTTGTTCTACCTCTTTCTTTTCTTCATCCTTAGCCACTGTAATGTCAATGTTTCCTTCAAATGGATTCTTGTCATCATGTGAAGTGTCAAGACTCATAGGAACACTAGAAACATAGAAATATGGATGCATATCATCTTCACTCTTCTCAACACTCGCCTTAGCTGTTTTGGAACTCTCTCCCATTCCTAAAGGTGTAGGCTTTGTAGGTTTATGAGGTGGAGTCTTCTCAGGAATAGGAGTCAATAGTATCTGATCCAATGGTCTCTAAGTCTCTTTAGTAACTTCTTCATATTTTATTGGCATGATTTTCACTAGCCTTGCCTTGGTCCTCAATAAAGGTTTCAGTTCACCAAATATTCTATCTCTCTCTTGCATACAAATTACAGGTAACATGTTATCAATTGCTTGAATCCTAACAGTCTCATCTTCAATATGTGCTAAGTATTTTCTTATTTCTAGTTTTCCATACAACTCTTCAGGTACACTGCCCTCTATCTCTAACATATTTTTCTTGAAAACAAGTAGGCGATTTACTACAATATCTTCAATCATAATTTTATCATCTTCCTCATACCTTTCATAGTACTTGTTTATTGAAACTAGATTCCATTTGTCAATAGCTCTCTTCTCAATCATCTTCAAGTCTGGTTTCCATACTTGTTTGTCATTTTTGGCTTCCTTCTATTCTCCTTCAGTCCTTTGTACTTTAGGTGGTGAATCTGGTTTGGTGGATCTAGTGCTTCTTTGAGGTACAATCTTAACTGCCTCTTCTTGTGATGTTTTCTATGGTGGTGAAGGGATGGTAACATCAATAATAGTAGAAGGTAGATTATCTACCATCACAACTTTAGGATGTGGAAGGGTTGCAGTAGTAGTACTTGCCAATCCAGAAGAACATTTTTCTAACTTCTTCTTTACTTCCTTTGACTCTTCCTTATTCAATCTTGCCTTAATACCACATTCATGAATAATTTTGTCTACTTTCCTTTTCCTTAAACCTCTGGTCTTCTCCTCTCTTACTTTAGCTGATTTTTCTTCATAAGTGCCCCATCTCTCCTCATATGTATCTACTTCAGATGTAGAACATGTTCAATCTGCATAGTCAAGACTTCTGAACTAACCCCATATCCCATAGGAAACACCATTTCTTCCTAGGAACAACTGCTTCAAAACATACACAGCCTGTCTCAACCATAAAACATATTGTGTCCTTATATTTTTCTACTAAGCCTTCAGGAATCCTGTATATCTCTTTCATATTCCTCTGAAGAATATTAATCATGCCAAATAGTTCTCCATCAACCCATGTGCTATTCTATCTTCGGTAGCTCTCAGAAATCTGAATACCAGTAGGTATCCCTTTTCTCCAACCACTTGGGTGCATTCCTAGAAATCTGTTCTCAATGTGAATATACATGTGGACTAGTAGTGAACCAAATATGAAGGTTTTAGACTTGTCTTTCTTTATCAACTTGACATTCTCCAAAAACTGTTGTGCCAATAATTTGCATAGGTTATACTTAGTATTTTATTTCACCATTCTGTAAGCCATCATAATGACTCTTGCAGACACTAAATTAGGTCTACTACTATAGTTACAATTTTAACCAAGTATCATCAAATCAATCTCACATCCTGTAGATAAATCTCATTCACTTTCATAGCTCGCCTATCCCATTTTGAGTGCGTAAGGGTCTCAACTTGCTTCTTTACATGCTTCTCTGCCATAGGGATGACTCCAGTATTATCCAGTCCAGTGATCTCATGTATAAGTTGACTGCAAATCTTTACAGGTTGTTCACCTATCTAGATAAACTAACCATGAACTCTTCTCAATAATATCTTAAACCATTCCTCTTTGCTGAATTCATATAAGTTCAGAATTTTCATAATGTTTAACTCATTTACATGTTTGAACTCATCTCTCATTTTTCCATTATCAGTCATGTACTCCATTTCAGTACAAATTTCATCAACATCCAGTATATCATACTTGCAATGAATGTATGCCCTAATGTCTTCTACATGCAAGACGACATACGGTGTCTGGGAAAATGCTCCTTCAAGGTCGTCTTCACACGAATTGAAAGGATGTTTCTTAAAATTGTATCTAGGTCTATGTATAATATCATATATCATAGGTGCATCCATAGCTTCTATAGATGTAAATAATATAAATAACTTTTACACACTGAATTCTGAGTATTCGCTTCAATCAATCATGCAAAGTAATTGCTAGATAGTTTGAATCTCTCTGCACTCTGAACTCCTTAGGTCATTTCTCATCAAATGGTAAGGAAATAGATAACCATTAGGTTCTTTATACATTGTTAATTTTTAAAAAATCACATTACCCAATACTGTCTAGTCTGTCATAAATCTTGCGATCATAATATATGCATCGTCCGATGTTGTGCTCTTAGATATATGTTCCACGATGCTGGCCAATATCATACCTAAGATCGCTAGAGTTTAATCCACATAATCAGGAGCTGGATATATTTGTTGTGCTCATCCAATGCTCCCCCTAAGGCCATGCTCGACCATTCAAGTCGATTATTCTTTGTTATCATCAAGCAAAGATCCAGTATCATTTATTGTCTCTCCCTGAACCAATATCTCACTTGTCTCTTTGATTTTCCATATCTTACCATTGTTGTTATCTTCTGCTTTCATGGAACAACTATCAAAATCACTCTTGAGTTTTGCAAGTCTTTTACCATTATCATTGTCATTCTTCTTTGTATTCATAGGAGGTGGTACTCTTATGCTATTTACTCCATTATACCTACAAAACTTCGCTATATGACCTGGATTGTTGTATTTGTAACATACAAGAGGTCTTCTATCTTGATTTACTTGTAATTTACAATTCCTTGCAATGTGTCCAAGGTTGTTGCATTTGTAACATGTGATATTAGTTGTTGATTCTCCCCTATTTTTGTCTTGTCTGTATATAGTCTGATTGAGCTTCTTGCAATCTGCCTTCTTGTGCCCATATGCATTACAGTTTAAAAAATAACCAGAAAAAGTTTTGAAAGGGGCATTACCTCTGCAATCTCTTTTCATGTGTCCAAAATTTTTACAACCAAAACATATACCTCTAAAAGGTCTGATATGATCTTTAGGTTCTTCAAGAGTAGGTTTTTCTACATCAATCTTGTCATCTAGTTTCTCTTCTTGATTCTTTGAACATTCAGCTTCATTGAAGCCAATACCATTCATATCTCCTTTAGGTTTATGTCTATCTCTTTGTTCATTGATCAAGTCACTACTCATGTGAAGTTTCTCAATGTATTTCTTTGTCTCAACAAGTTCACCTTTTATGATCTGATTGTATTTCTCCAATTCTAGATCTACTTGTTCTTGTAATGATCAGCCTCATTCTTCATTTGTTCCATCATAACATTTTCATTTTTCAAAGCTTCTTCAATCTCGTTTTTAACATCTTTTTCTTGTTGAATCTCTTTAGCCATTATTTCATTTTCAAGCTTCAATGCATCATTCTCTTGTTCAAGTTGCTTTATCTGATTTGAATTATCATTGTCTGGATCTTCTTTTATCTGAACCATAAGATCTCTCTATGATTTATGGAAAGTTCAAGTTGGTCCTTAAGTTTCTTGATGAATCCATCAGCTCTCCTTAATTTGAATCTTAAGTCACCATTTTTTGCTTTCTCTTTATCAAGGTCTTCAAGTATAGTTTCAAAGTTCTCTTGCAAATTATCCTAATCCATTCTAATCTCCCTTAAGTTGTTAAGCTTTCTCTTCAAGGGTCAAAAGATCTGATACCAGTTGTTAGGATTAAGTAATACTGAGAGGGGGGTGAATCAATATTACATCACTTAAAATAAACTTTAAACCAATTCCACCTAAACCATAAACTTTCTGAAAAAAGAGCATAAACAAATAACACAAAACTCATAACACCATTATTTGTTGTTGAGGAAACCCTGGCCAAGGGAAAACCCCGGTGGGGATGGTACCCACAAGCATGCACTAAAGTATAATGTTCCTATTAGGAGACTTAACCCTATTAGGATCTGAATATTACATAGTTCAATTTCTTGTTAGAGGAATACAACCCTGCTAAAGGTATACAACACCCTGTTAGGGGCCATCTGAGCTTACAACTCTTACAACAAAACTTCTGTTACAAAGTGTTCTTCAATAATGAACAAAAACAAGCATCTTTAATGCTTAGATGGTTCCAGTCATAGTTATCCAATGATCTATGTCATTCTCTTCTCTGCCATTCGCACATACACATATACTCTCATTAATCTCCCATATATCTTCACTTTACAAAAAGTATATATA